>JAYXKI010000014.1:600000-870000 GCA_037892935.1 Phlebopus portentosus
GCGATCGGGATCGCGCGCGCGGACTGGCCCAGCGAGACCCCGCCGACGAAGACGACGGCCTCGAGCCCCTCGCGCATCACCGTGATGAGCGGCAGCACGAACAGCACGAACCGCCCCGCCCGCCCGTCCTTGTCCTTGTTCTTCTGCTGCGACTTCTCGAACGCGCGCTGCAGCTTCACGCGCCATTTCGCGCGCGCGCGGTCGAGTTTGAGCATCGTGAGCCCCATGGCGAGGATGATGAGCGATGCGATGAGGGAGAATATCCCCTCCCAGAGCTCTTCGGTCTGCGACCACAGGTCGGACGCCTGTGTGAAGAACACCGCGATGAAGGCCTGGCGGGTTTCTTAGTCTTGCCTGCTGCAAATCCGAGGAAAAATTGGATAAGAGCTTACCGCGCCGATTGCGAGCGCAATCACCAATCCCAGAGCAGATCCAAGGAAGATCTAGCGAAACGCATTCAACTACATCAATGACAAAAAATAAAAATAAAATAAGAAAGATCATCAACCTGGATCCGGAGCTTGCGAATAAGCCTCTTCGTAGCCTCCTCGCTCTCCTCTCCGCCCAGCTCCTCACCATCACCCGCATCCCTCGTCAAAACAGGCACACTAGCCGCACTATCGCTCCGTCCCCCATTTCCATTTTTCTCCCCTTCCTTCTCTTTCTCCCCCTCCTTCTCTTCAGCCCTAGCCTTGGCCTTAGCCTTATCCGCGCGGTCCTTCAAATACGCCTGGTGCTGCGGATGGTTGGGGTGCCTCCAGTCCGCGACGAAGAGCCCGCGCTCGCCCGCTACGACAGACGACGGCCGCGCGATCTGCTCGACGAGCCCCAGCAGGACCGACACGATGATGACCGCCTCCAGCGTCTCGCGGAACACGATGAAGAATATCGGGATGGAGAATAACGAGCCTGCCATATCCTCGGTGCTGTGCTGTGCTGTGCTGTGCTGAGTAAAGCTACACTAACTAAACTACCAGTGATACTGCCCTGTGTAGTACTGAACTGGGTGGGAGAAGGGGCGAGAGAAGACGGATGGTACTGAGTTATATCAGATAACAAAACCGTCGTAGCAGACAGACACACACGGACGGCATTGATATTGATATTGATATTGATACCGCGTTCTAAATATAAATATACCGAATCTAATCAGATACTATGGTCCTCATGACCTTGACCTGACCTCGACCGGGTATTTTTAGTCCACTCTGCAACCGGCCGAACCGAACCGAACCGAAGGACGACAGACGAGCTCCTGATGGGGGCAAAGTTTGCGTCAAAAAACGAGAATAACTCTCAGCAGAGTCAGAGGAAGTTCAGGAAGACTCGCGATTGCACATGCACATGCACATGCACCTCATTGAATGGGGGGGTTATCTTCGACCAGTGATACACCGCTTTCAGAGCGTTCCCCCTCTCACGGGCACAAGTCAACTATGTAGAGATTGCCAGCATTATCGACACCGCCTTGAACATTTTTAGGAATGAGAAAAAAAGATGAATCGATTCGGTCGTTTTAGTGCTGAAATGAGCGGAGTCGTAAAAATAGCTCAATGGAATGAATGGAAGAAGCCTTCTTCGCATATTCCCGAGCACTGATTTTCCATCACGTGCAAACCTTAAAACCATTAATGTCACGCTATCACACTGAAGTCTCGAAAAAGTCACTCGATGAGGTTCCAGGGAAAAAGCTCATGTACAAGACACGAGCACAAAAAACTCTGATTCGGATTTCCTAGCTACTGAGCAAACAAATTTACTTTATATTGGGATTTATAGAGATCAGGGGGGATCAGTGATGGCGAGCTTGATAGAGTTAACTGTCGAAAGCGAGAGAACAGATACGGAAACGAAGCCATTTCAGCTTTAGCTTTAGAGTCGATAGAGAAAAAGAAATATAAAAAAACAAACAGAAAGAGTCCCATCTAACTTGTTCCGAGGTTGAGCAAACAAGTCTTCATCCGGGTCGTAAAAAGGAAAACGATGTTCAGTTCAACGATGAGCGAGATAGAATCAAGACCAAGGGGGCGATGACGGATAGTAATGTACGTGAAAGGGGGGTTAACGGCTCGTAAACTGTGTGAGACGTATTATCGAAAGAAATTTATATCCAAAGAGAGATGGAGGGGGTAAGACGGCACCCCTAGCAAGTGGATGGGGGGAACGATGGTAGGTGCGCTGGAACACACGATTGTACACGGAGTGCCGAATATCACTTTGTAGTGGGCGAAACAAATGGGAGCGACCAGTGACGAGTCAGTTGATTGCCTGAGCTTGATCGATGTCCGAGATGAAGTTGCATAGATGGTAAGACATGCACATGATGAGGCATAACATGGAGCATAACCAGGAGAAACTTGAACGAAGCAGAAAGGGGTATCCAGAAAGAATGCAGAACATAGAAAATGCAAGGACGGCAATGTGATCAACTCGCTCACACTCGCATATCCACGAACGGGTCCGGCTGACCGTGTTGCATCAGCAAGGTCCGCAGCATCATCGCGCGTTCTTTCCACATGTCTCTCTCCCTTCGTGCCGATTCGATCCCCTCCTCGAGCTCACGCTGGTACTCGAGCTTGCGTTTCCGGCTGCGGCGAGCCGCAAGCGTATTCTGTCTCCTCTTGGCAGCGATCGCCTCCGCCTCTGCATCGTTCAGCGGAGCTTCGATGTTGCCAGCGTCGGAGCCCGCGAGCTCATCCTCCTCGTCGAACGCCACAGACCGCGCACGCTTGCGCGCCCAGACAGCCGGAACTGGCTTGCGCGACGTTGCCGAAGGTGCGGTGTAGTTGCGGACCTGCGTTGGGGCGTCGACCGGAATGAGCGACTCTGGAGTGATGTTCTTACGTGTCCCCGTTGGCGTCTTCTTCCTCCGCCCAGTGGCGTTCAGGTTTGCGGAGTTCGAGACGTCGTTGATGAGAGGCGACGTCTGTGTGGAAGGTGGTTCGAGTGCCGGAGTTGACGGGGACATCGTGTACAGATTGTCGAAGTTTGGGACAGGCGGCTTTACTGGAGATGCGGAGCCAGAGTCGGTAGCAGAAGGCGGCGGCGGCATGCCATTCTCAAGAGACATCTTGGCAAAGTCGTTCGGTCCATCTGCATAGCCTGTCGAATTGGGTTGCGCAACAAGCGGCATGCCTTCGAAGGACTCTTCACCTATGGTCATCCCTGCGACCGCAGGAGACTGGAAACAGTCCGGCATATTTGGCGCCGCAGGCGTGTCGAGGAATGATTCGAAGGGTGTTTCGTCGTCGATGAAGGGGGACGTGAGGTAATCATTCCAATCAGTAAATATTGGCGAAGTAAAGTCATTTGTGCCGCCTGCGGAACCGGACGCGCGGCGATGAGTCACCTGTTCGATATAGTGCACAGCGCCAAAGAACTCACCAAAGAGCGCGTTCGAAATGTTCTGAGCAGCTTCTTCCGCCGAAGGCTCGAGTTGAGCCGAAGCTTTAGCGGGAGAAGACGGCGCGGCGGAGCCGCCGCTACCGTTCTCTTCATTGAGCCTCTTGAGGTAATCTGCCATTACTGTATCAAACTGGAAGAAACCGTTGTCGTCAGAGACTGGTTGTTGGTGTTGGTAACTTGTTGACGTTGACGGGACCGATTCGTCAAAGCGTGGGACTGGCGGTCTGTTGTGGGTCGTCGAGCTAGTAGCGTTGACGCGCGGGATAGGAGGTAACCTAGTCGGGATGCCATAGTGAGCTGCGAGAGTCGAAGTTGTGCCAAAAACAGGCAGATTCGTCCGGGGACGTAGATTTGAGTTGTTTATCGAGCCATGTGAGGTATGCGTGGGGTTTTGGAGTACTGGACTCTCAACTGTGTACTGGCCATTATGGAAATATGCCGGCGATGACGGGAGACGCGGACCAGAGGAGGCGCTTAGAGTGTGGAGAACATCTTGACCGTTGGTGCTGATAAAGTTGTTCTGCAATGGATGAATGGCTGAAACTGAGGGAGACGACGGGCTACGCCTGTTTTGTGTCGCGGCGGACTGCAAAGTTGCGTCGGCCGATTTTTGAGATCTAAGATCGGTC
Source organism: Phlebopus portentosus (assembly GCA_037892935.1). Taxonomy (NCBI): domain Eukaryota; kingdom Fungi; phylum Basidiomycota; class Agaricomycetes; order Boletales; family Boletinellaceae; genus Phlebopus; species Phlebopus portentosus. The sequence continues at coordinate 604,035 of JAYXKI010000014.1, forward strand.
GATGACCAATGCTGGATCAGTACATCTTGTTGAACGCCAAGTTGTGCGTCAACGTCATCGATGTGCTCTTCCGACCTTGCGGATTGAGATTGAGAAGCGACGTGCATGATGAGAATATGCGGTGCCCGCGATTGAAGACCTCGAGTCAAGTCGAATCGAGACCGAAGGAGCCCGAGTTGAAATGAATCACAAGAAATTGAGAGAAAAGTATAAAAGACGGGCTCCGCAAGGGACACACGCGGGCACAACGGGCACGATATACGACAGATCTGCTCGCACGGAAACGCGACGGATGATATATGTATTTGAGCACAAAGAAAGGAGCACAGAGATGACGCGACGACTGGGAGAACTAATCCGATACGAAATTGGGACTTACAGGAGGTGTGCAGCTAAAAGCCACGGATGACTAGGACCTTCTCTACAGAGTGGAAGAGAGATGGTCGGGGTGGAAGGGAGAGATGGGGGATGGACGAGGGCGATGACTCGGCCCTCATTTAATAGGGAAGTTTTCAAGCCCAGAGACGCCCGTCTCCTAGTATTCCCACGCACTGCCACATTTGCCTATTACCCCTTTCTCTCTCCATCTGTTCGTGTCCTCCGTGTTGTCCGCTGGCTGGTACGCTAGTACACTGCGCCGCTGCATTCCCGTCTTTCCTCCGACTGCGATCTCTCCTTTTCTGATTTCTGAGACGACGCTCAAGACTACGGCGCAGAACTTGCTGTCGTCACCAAAAGACTAAAATAAAATATAAATTCTCGGGACCGTTGACAAAGAAAACCAAACCGAGAAATGACTCGACGATGGGACAATTACCCTATCGGATGGCTTACAGAAATCATGACAAATACCCCGCTCCCCGCGTTCATCCCGCTCCCACGCCGCACAGCCTCCCCGCCTTTCTCTGTCCCAAATATGGTAAATGGCACTGCGCCGCGCCCGCCCGACGTCACTCGGCGCGGGAATGAGGCGCATGCTGTGTCCCGCCTTTTTCCCTTATATGGTTACTCAACGTGCCTGCGATCATCACGCGGACCCCTTGCGCTATCTTCTTGTCCCTGGGTCAGAGAACACGTAGATGCCCGAACGGACACCGCCCCGGCCAATCACGCCCGTCACTTTCATGCGCAGGCGTCGGAATGAAGCCCGCCTGGACCAGTACCGTACGCGCGTCCCCTCGTACGTACGTACTGCAAACGTGCACCTTCTGAACCTTGTTACAAACCATCTCTCTCTCGAACCCCACCGAACATCCTCGAACCCCCCCGTCCGTTTCTCTCGGCTTCGGCGCTCGCGTCTGCAAAGACTGTACCCGTCGCTATTGGATGCCGAACTGAGTTCAATACAATGGGCGCTAATGCGCTGCTGCGCCTCTCCTTATGCGCCAGGCTGTTCGGCGCTGCGCTCCTATGGTCCGTGGAGCATCTTTTCTATCTATGCTTCTTATCTCTGTTCGCCACTTGCTGTTCTCGTCTCTGTCTGGTGCACATGCTCTCTGCCGATATTAATTCAACCTGTGTTCTTGTCCCTACCTGCGCCGCTTAATCCAAGTACCGTCCGAGTCCGACGCCCTCCGACAACCTGACCAGTAATCTTTTTCAAGCCACCCCCGACCTATCCACATTTGCTCCGGCACGTCGGGACGTACTTCGTTGGCGTCTCCATCTTTCCTGCCTTCTCACCAAGAGGCCGAATAGCATACATTTGATATCTTGTACTCGGCTCTTTCCTTCGTTCAAATTCCCTGCACCGCTTTGTCCCCTCTGCAAAGATTAAGAAAGATACGCGCGCACTGGTCGTTCTCCCATTTGCAAATTCGTCAGTGAAAACTGTGAGTAAGCTGTGCCGCACGCGTACGCGTCGATTAATTCCAATCGATCCTCGCGGGACACAGCAATGTCTCTATGCCTGATCTGGGTACCGCGACGGTTCCCGCTCCCCGGTGTTAATTCACTACGCAGAAACGTCGTGCACAGCATACGATCGAAATACTCACGTCGTCCCGCGCTTCAATCTTCAATGTGTATTGAGTAATCCCCCCTGTCTTGTATATTATTAATCTCTCTCCTCTCTTTCTCAGAATGATATTTTCGCCACAGGGCATTATACCTGGGTACAACTCGAAGATCACAACCTTAAGGCGATGCTCCCGAATACCTTGAAAGGATTCTCATTATATGTAAATACTTCAATCAACTACACAGCTTTCCCGCATCCAACGGCAATGATGGTTAGATTTAGAGTAATCTTACCAAGCGAAAGCTCGTCAGGACCACGTAAACCTTGGTGCCGTGCCGGCGACATGACACGGCACGTATACACGTATACACACCCGTTCAGTCAATCACGGCTACTTCTTGTATCACCCACATTCCCCTTCTTTTTCTTTTTTAGCATCAAATGATGACGAATAGACCCCGGCTGCTCTCCTGCAGAGTCGGGATTCCTAGATCATCGGGCTGTGCTTCAATGCACTCACAAACGATTTGTTTTCTTATCTTATTTTATTACATATTTGTGAGTACCGTTTCTCTTGTACTCGCGTACTCTTGGAGCCGTCTGCTGCGCAGTGCTTCTTGTATTCGGTTGAATTATTCCGGAGCGCGTCGTACCATATTGCGATATTCCTGCACTTACTTCTATACGGTACCTAATGTCTAGCAAAGATCTATAGAACAAGCATAGTAACGCACTTTAATGTATCGAACAGCTACACGGCTTTCCTATGCTTGGATCCGAATGAAATCAAAGTAAGCACAAGCGGTGATACCTAAAATACCTTCAAGTTGTTCGTTGGATCTGTGTTGCAATGCCACCGACGACTCGGGGACGGTACGACGCGACACGTATACATCCCATTCAGTCAAACGTGGCGCTTTCTGAAGAACAGAACAGTCGTGCTTTGATATGCCGATCTAGGGATACTCAGTGCGATCAACAATCGTGGATATCGATGTTCCCGAAGAAGCACACGATCATTTCATCTTACCGTGCCGTTGGAAGATGTTTCGTTGGACCTACGTGTACGCATTCTACCGTTTCTCCCATGGTCGGAATTACAGACCCTACCTTGCTCAGCCCCAATTAGCTTGTACTATGCATCTTCGTTCAGGCGCTCGCACCGCTTTCTTTGGCTAACGAAGAAAAATACACTCCTTGGTATTGAACATCCAGGGATACAGTAGCCTGGCTGTTTTGAACACCTCCGTCTCACGTATGGAGCTCAGTTGACTTCAGTACTGCTTCCTTGTGCTCGGATATCAGCTTGTAGCTGGTGCCGTGTCGTGCGCATGGTTGGCCGCCCGAGTGTGTTTTCTGACTCAATATGAATCATTATTTCCAAAACAAGGCAAGCTCTATCTGAAGAAGGAGATTTGCGAGAATCATTAGTCTAAACCCATTAGGACATATTCTAAAGCCATGCTACCTTTGGCGACCCCCTGCTTTATGGCGGCTGTGGCACTTTTCTTTCGCCTTCTCTCAGCCCCTATTAATCTTATCCCTGCACTCGAGGTAATCGTAGTCCCTCAACACTGGAGCGATACTCGACAGTAAGATCTTTTTGAAATCAGAGGGAGCAAGCTTCCAAGCATCCTCTATCCTGGATGCTGACTTTAACCATCATCCACAAGCACATGTAGTCATAGAGGAACCGTAGATCGGCACGATGTAAGACTTTCAGGAGCAGTTATGTTCTGACGGATCGACTTCATCGCTCATGTTCTTCAGGAGTCGAGGAGACGGGAGACGGCGTTCTGCGCGCGCGTACGGAGGTCCAATATGTTGTATACATCCGACCCAGATGCGCATGCGAGCCGGATCACCGGGGCGACAAAGGCCGACCATTTGTGAGATACATTTGTCGCGACTCGGACCAGCGCCTATTCTTCATCTTCCAACTTCAGGCCGCAGGCCAGTGCGTAAGCGGTGAATGCGCCTTCTCTGCTGAGCTGTGCGCGGCTCTTCAGACCGCTCAAGTAAATCCGACGGCAGGAGGGATGTCATACTCTTCAGCGCGGCACGGATCACATCTCCTACCAGCGACATGTCTTGCTCCCCTTGTAGCTGTTGTCACTTGATAGGATAGCCCAGTCGTGAGAAGGCATCGAGGGTAGTGGCTCGACTCCTTAACCGGAACAATCAATCGGAGTCGCTGCTAGTTCTGCGCTACGCTCGTTGACAGGCTGCGGAATGGAGAACATATCCTTGAAAATGGGTGATGAACGACCCAAAAAAGCTGCTAGCACACAGAAATCGACATTGTGAAATCCGAAGAATCATATCACTGCGAGAATCATCGAATGGATGTGAAGCAGTCATGCGAGGCTGAGCCTCAGTAACTGGTGTATTCCTAAGCGTGGAATCTAGATCGTCGTCGGACATGGTTTTATAAGACACACAGGCTCTCAGCATTCACAGATACGGCGAGATTTGATATGAGATGGACGAGGAAAACACTAAGTAGCAGACAAACACCGTTCCAAACTTAGAAAGACGGCTGTGGAAATTTTATAAATCAATTACGTCAGCGTATTATTTCCAGCCACTGGCGACTTCTGCTCCGGACCTTCTCTTTGTCAATGTAAATATCCACTGTACATGTACTCATCTAAATAGATGTGAACAGTGAATGGGCTACTCAAACGCAACAAATGATACATGATGCAAAATCGTGATCTAAAAGTACAGTCGTGTGAGCAATACAGAATCAATCTCTTCCCGCGACGTGCATGTTGAAATGCAAAACAAAACCCCTTCAGTTAGTAAGCGTGTCTTCGGACACGCCAAAGACTCTGTTGTCTGGTATCGTAAAGGAAAACTAGTTAAGACCCATCCTCCCCACCTCGACGCGCAGCCTGCATAACCACAATTCCAACATCACACCCTTACTCGAGCTCGAACTCGAATACCCAATAATCGCACTCGCCACATCTCCGACCGTCTTTCTCACTTCTCCGCCTACACTTCCAGAGCCGTGATGCTCCTCCAAAAGCTCTTTCAGCTCGAGAGAATGGTCTTCCACTGCAAGGCGCCGGGAGCGTCCTAAAATAACTGTAACTTTCCTCGAAACTCGGGGTAATTGGGAAGAACGTGAGGACCGAGGTTGAGTTTGCGGTTGCGGTAAAGAAGAGATCTCCTCAATTACGAAATGTAACGGTCTTGGCGTTGCATGAGTCTGGAAAGTGATCCGCGAAAGTGCTTCGGCGACAGCAGGGGAAGAGGAGGATCGCCCGAGGGAGAAGCGTATCGTTCCCAGGTGATATTGTCCGCAGTCTCGGATTGAAGACGAGTCTCGGTGGTGAAAGCTCCGTACACAGTGTCCGGCATGCCGTAGGTCTGTCAGGGAGGAAGGCGCGTAAATATCGCCCTACAGAGAAATTAACAAGGACCTACAGAGTGAATGCTCATCCCATTTGCCCGGGTGTTTGCAGCAGCGGCAGCGGCAGCCTCTGCCTCTGTTTCTGCTTCCCGCTCATCCTTTCCCCTCGTGTGCGCCTTTTCCGGCTTCGTCATTTCCTTTGTACCTTTCTCATTCTCACCATTCGCCTCAGACGGCGCCTCATCCGGTTCCGAAACAGACACAGATTCAGATTCAGCATCGGACTTCGTTATCTGTATGACCGTCGCACTGTTCCTAGGATTCGCACAAAGCTGCACCACAAACTCAAGTGCGAGTCGATCGTCCGGACCTCCGAAGAACGGCAGGAAAATATGTTGACCGACACCACTCCTACCATGTCGTCGCTCCTGACTCTGCGCCTCATCGATTCCAGAACCAGTTGTACGATCGATATATAACGCAACGTCCGCATTACACTGCGCAAATACAGAGCGGACGAATTGCGAATGTACAACGCTTGCTGCCTTCGGCCCATGCGCACCAAATTTATCGACCGAATACGACTGGGTACGGAAGAGCATATCAAATGGATTCAAGAGCGGAGTTGTCACGTTTGGGGTCGGAAGTACAGGCGGCGCTGCTCCTGCGCCGGTCCCCGCGGCTTGTCCGCTCTGCACAGAAGATGATTGAGAAGGAGGTAGCCATGGCAGCAGAACGAGGTCCGATCCTGTGTCCCTTGCACGATCCGCCACGCGGTGTGCCAGATCTGAGAAGGTCACAACCGACAAAGATGAAGAGACTTCCAGTCCATTCAGCTCGCTGAACGTTCTGAAGACATTCAGCAAAGGGTCCGTCAGGAGGAGATGGTATTCGCTTCCGGCGGCTGTTGACGTGGATTTCATCACTGCCGAAGTACGGTCTGAGAGCTCAATGAGGCGTAGCGCATCGACGCTTATACTACCCAAGGTCTCTGAGAGACCATCATTTGAGTTTACACTACCGGAAGAACGCGCGTGTGATCCTTCGCCCCTTTTCACTACCTCCTGTGCTTCTCTCTTGCTGTCCACCTCCTTCTCGGAGAGCTCTTTCAACTTTACGTATGAGGGTGGAGGACAGACCAATTGCGTTAGTGCCATCATACCGGGAAGATGCTCAATTTTATCAAGTACAACCGTAAATCGGGTCTTCCACTCTCCAACTGCGTCTTCCCACTCGTCCTTAGCTCTGCTCATCTTCCTCTTGAAGTCAGGCTTTCCCTCTTCCTCAGTCGCAGCTCGATAATTGGGACCTATTTCGACAGCCCGGGCCCTCTTGCTTGGAGGATAGAGAGCTAACACGGTTGGTGTTGTCAGGCAAGTTAATAGAAGGGCTTCGAAGACAAACATCGAGAAGACGCGCTGTAGTCGAGATTTAGAGGTAACATTCTTCTGGGAAACATTTATTGACCAGAGACTTGCCTGTGTGAGGATTCCGGCATCCAGTCCTACATTTAAAACAATGAGCTCAACGAGACTGAATTCCGAATGTTTCGTAAGAAATTGGATAATAGTCCTTCGTTGCAGGCTGGGACGCACCCTTTGCAACTCATGAGAGATCCAATCGTGCTCGCCTCTCTCCACCCGAATCCACAGAGCCGAGCTGCCATCGAACATCCACCAAACTTGCCGAAAAACGCGAGACAACAGATGGCGATAGTAAATCCCCAGGTGATGCCATTATCCAAAAGGCCAAGATTTGTCTGAAGGCCAGATAGAGTAAAATACTAGAAAGCACCAGTCCATTACGATAATCTGTAAGAAAGATTGGGAGGTAGGCGAACATACCAAAGGTAAGAAGATAATGGAAACCATATCTTCCAGCTTCTCAGTCAATGCGATTGCCAGACCCCCCTCTCGGGGAACAACCAATCCAGCGAGGAATCCGCCTGACATATACTTTATCAACAACTTATGAAAGAGAATAGTTGTAACGTCGTGACGTACCGAAAATGGCGTGAACTCCAATACTATCAGTGAAGAACGCCGAAGCAAAAGTCATCAAGATCGTAGCAGTCATAAAAGTCATCGTCGGACCATTTTCAATAGATCCCGTCCTTCTCGCGAGCCATTTAAAAGCCCGCTTGACTGGGATAAGCAGAAATAATGTCCATGCAACAGCCGTAAGGAGGATCCATACGGCAGACAACCCTGTTGACGCGTTGACGAGCGCCACAGCAAGAGCAAGGAGCGTCCAGCCAACGATATCATTGCCTACACCGGCGGAGAGAACGACAATGCCGACAGTCGTATCTACGAGCTTCAGCTCCGTGAGGATACGGCAAAGAACGGGGAACGCAGTAATGCTGAACGCAACACCTGTAAAAAGCATGAAGTGCGGGTAACTTGTTTGATTCTCATCAATGTAATGTTTATAAATCGGCAACGCGAGAGCTGCACCGAGGCCGAACGGCACGGTCATGCCACCGAGCGCAATAGGGATCGAGAATCGTGCATTCCGCTTGATCACGTTCGTCTCTATTTCCAGTCCAACCAGAAATAAGAAGAGGACTAGACCGATATTAGCCGTGAGAGAGAGGTATGGGAGGGACTCTGAAGGAAAGATGTGTTGGGTGAACCCAGATATGCGACCGAGTGCAGTTGGACCGAGTAGAATCCCTCCAAGAACTTCTGCGATTACTTTGGGCTCGCGGATTCGCTTGAGCAGAATGGCGAGGAGCTGAGCGACCATTACGATTATACCTGATCGGTGGCGGCGGAATTGCAAGGCGTTAATATTGGCAGCAGGTTTGCTCTACAAGAAGAATAGTCACGCACCAACTTGGATGATCCATAGTCGAATAGGATCTTTCTCCGAGAACTTGGTCGGGTCCTTTCCGTCTAGTAAACCTCCCTAACCAACGAAAATCGCGAAGACGATCGCTATCAGTCACCTTGATGCCACGATTAGATACAGGGATGAGAAAACAAAACCAACCTGTTGTTCAGCGGCTCTTCGCTGGAAGTCTCTGGTAGTACTTGCCAGGCTGATGATAGACCTCGAAAACGGGCCCGCCATTGAGCTTGTTAGCGATGGTGGGAGGGAGAGAAAGGATAGGAGTGTTATTCCACCATTTGCACCAGTAAGTATATCTAATCTGAGAAGACCGAAGCGAAGTTCCGCCTGTGGCACGCGAGGGTCACATTACCCTATTCTTAGAACTCTGATGTATATAAAGCCAAATTTACCTCCGTTCATACAGTGTCTTGGCAAATGGAGTTGAGTTCGCGCCCAAGATTCATCTCAAAGGAGGTGTGACGTACGATATCACCGCATCTCATACCGAGGAGAAAAGGAAATAAAACCCGAGTGTACAGTATCTTATCCGAGTTAGCATAGGCGAATCCATGTTCAATTCTAATTCTAGATCAATTCCCACAGTATTTTTGCTATTCATTGACTCGCATTCGGTGAGTGCTTGTGCTATGCCAAAGATTCACTTGAGTGTGAAGATTGTTGTATGTCGCGTCTATCGGAAAGTCAGCGTGTTTTCCAGACAAAAGTTGTAGCCAGAGCCTGCTGTGCTCATTCTCCCCTACATCCACATAAATCTATCCAAGGACTTGACCTTCTTCCTCCTCTGATCAAGCCCAGGGAAGAACTTGCGTACTATGGACGAAATAAATAACTATGGATGAAAAAATAAAAAAAAAAAGAGTAAACCTTAGCACAGCGATTCGTGTTCTCAGTCCCGGATACCGGTTTCTACCAGCAACGATCAGAAAGAGAATGACGATTTTACTATGTGCCATGGTCCCAGTCCAATTAAGAATATCTATACTCTAGTCAGGTTGAATGAAGGGGGGGAATAACAATTCAAGCAACACAACAAATGTTCCGAAAAACGCGCCAAATCCGGGGTCCAAAGCGTCAAGAAGAAATCCTTATCTTCGGGAAACACAAATCCTCTCTCGTCTCACTTCATAGCATCCTACACTCTACATTTCAACTCCGCACCGACCATCGTCATCGCCGCGCCAAGGCACCACCCCAACTCCGTTCCTTCAATTTGCTTCTCAACGCGCACGCCCCTCTCAGCAGGGAACTCATACCCAAGCCTCAAAAGTGCATGCATAAACGTCAAATCAAGACAATACTCCGGTCGACCTTCGAGCTCTTCTAATAAAGAGGGATCGTCTTTGAGCGCGGGGAGGTTGTCCCAGCCTAGTTGTGAGCTAGAAGTGGACCGCGGATTGGGTCCGGCGCAAATGTCTCGAGCGAGTGAGGCAACCGTATCTACCCTGAGCTTAGATGAAGAGGGGGACAACGATGAAGATGACGAAGGTACTGGCGAAGGGAAGAAGGGCGCGAGGCGGTCGTAGAAGTAGGAGAGCAGAAGGACGTTCCCCTCTGCGAAGGTCTCGAGGATAGAGGGCTGGTAAACGCCATTGAAAGAGCACGGCTTTGTTTGGCAGATACTATCCATCGTCAAAGACTCAGTGTAGGCAAAAAGAAAGCTAAGAAGAGAACTTACGCGTCCTTCGCCATGACGAGCTCGACCATACGATTACACGCCTCGAATGAACCGATATCCTTGCCTGCCATCGTCACATTTCTCACGTCCTCACCAGTTCTGCTCGGCTCAAGCTCCACGACTCTCTTCGAGCCTTTGTACAAACACGGATTCGGGATTTCCTCATCACCTTCAGGTAAAGATATATGACTGAATGTAGCCATGAATTCGACAAGTCGATGTATACTCCTCCGCGCTGACATCAATCCATAGCCAAGGTAAGAATGTTGATACAGTGTGTGTTTCTTCCCGCCGAAGGTGAGCTCGTACTTGTGTTCCCCATCAACAAAGTGAGAGTCATCGTCGAAGTTGGGCTCAAAGACGATCTGTGTCGAACCGCCGCCGAGGTCTAGTACAGCATACGAGTGCTTTGCTGAGGAAGATGATGAAGACGCATCGCTGCCACCAATTGTACCAAGCAAATAATTTGCAGTGATCCAAGCGAAGACACCTTCATCTTTTCCATCCATAATCACCACTCCGTCCTTTTCGACAAGGGCAAAGGGATACTTCTCCAACAAGTGATGCCTCACTGCATCCAGGATATCCTTGCTCTGTTCCGCACCGAGCAGTCTCAGCCCTGCAGTCGCTTTCACAGCGACAGGCGTACAGCTCCACAGCTCCTTGGGCACGACGGCCACAGCTTCGTCCAGCAAGACGTCAAGCTTCTCTGCAGCGCCTAGCGCATCACCTTTATACGCGCTCAGGCCTGGATGCGTCTGTTTAAAGACTTCATACTCGTATGCCGGAGATGCGCCACAATTGTTGAATTTGTAGATATGGATCCGTGAGCCTGTTGAACCCGCATCGATCATGAGAGCATATTGGACGAGTCGAGCAGATGGGTTAGCGGGTGATGTGCAATGTACGGTTCTAAGAGGATCTGGGTCCTCTTCAGGCGAATGGGGAGACGATACTTTTACAAGTGGCGGTTTTGCAGGGAGAGATAAGTCGTCGTCTAGGTCTTCGTGAATCTCGGGAGGTCTCGTAGGTTTTCCCCAAGCTACGCATTATACGCTTAATATACGACATACGAATAGTTCAATGGAAGGAAATGCACGCACTGGGTGTTTTTATAGTATCAATCACCGATTCTCGTCTTTCACGAGGGCCGAAAAGCCATACGAGGCCAACGACGAGGCCGGCAACAATCGCAAATTTCTTCCACCCAAATCTCATTCGCCCCGCCCTACCATCCTCAACATCTACCCGCTTGTATCCTGCGTTAACTCTAGGGAGTATACTGCTCATCTTGCTATACGCTTTTGCTTTTGACGGACTGATGCTGGTTGATCTTGGTTTAGTAGAGTTTTCCGTCGAAGAAACCCGAATGTGGCGGTCGTGACCAAAGGAACGTCTTTGTGAGATAGATGTAGAGTGAGAAGATGAATGATTGTAGGAGCTATTGCTCATGAAATTGTCGCCAACATGCGCTACAATGTCGGGCGCCGGGCGGTGTCGACTCTGGTGATGTGGGTAGATTCTAAGCGACCGTGGGACTTTGATTTCACCAGCACCAGCATCTTATAATTACTTCTTGCCTTCATCATTAAAAATATCCGCCGAAATATTCTAGAGATATTCTTTGATATGGCAACCATCTTTTTGATGACTTTGCTGAGCCAGCGGGATCAATTGGACTATCTGGGCGATGAAGCCCTTTTGGTCTTGAACCTCAAATCCGTGGCGATACGGCCTCAATAACAATCAACGCCAAATGGCACAGGCCACATTTTTGCTCGGGAATATATAAGCAATCAGGCCAGTCCCCTGACACTCATCACAGTTCACGAGCGCTACCGCGATGGGCTGGCTAAAGCATCTTCGCCCCAAGTCTCCCCAACCTTCGAGTTCACCTTCATATCTATACGGATGCGCAGACCCAGACGCTCCCCCGCCAGAATGGACTCCTGCTTCTGAGCCTTCGAGGACTTATGGTATGAAGAACGAGGCTCCCGAAGACGAATACGAAGCGGCAGAAAGTTTTGTGAACAGAACCCTCCTGATTCTCCTCGATTCCTTCCCTCAGCCGATGTCGATAGAATTCGCGAGATAGGATGTAAAGGGTGGACTTTGGTTCCTCCGAAATTGAGTCGATTCAAAGGCCATATCACGGAGATCCGAACTGTAAGAGGAAAGGAAAGCAGCTCCAGTTATACTAGTGGTGAGAAGAGTGGTCCGAAGGTTATTGAGATCGTGACAGAGAAAGGATGCGGGGATTCATGTGTACTGAGCAATTACCCTATAATGGCTGGATTGTACGACATACAAGGCAAGGAGGGTGTATACTACGAAGTGACCATCTTGCAGATGGACGGCGTAATTGCCATCGGTTGGTCTATTCCGCCGCATAACTTCATCTTAGATATATCAATATTAATACTTATGCTTACAGGTTCAGCATGTCTTCCTTACCCTGAATACCGCTTCCCAGGCTGGAACAGACTCAGCACAGGCCTGCACCTCGACGACATGCAAAAGTTCTTCGAAGATCCCAACGGCGGACGTCCCTACTCCTCCTTTCTATCCTCCTTACCCTCCCTTTCTTCAAATGACACGATCGGCTTTGGATACATCTTCTCGACAGGAACGATCTTCTACACATACAACGGCGAGAGGCTCGAAGATGCTTTTCTCGGGGTCTATCTACCCCGGACTCAATATGATGTATATGCTGCGATCGGCGTTGGTGGGCCGGGTGTGAACCGCTTGAGGGTGAACTTTGGTGGAGATGACGAAGAGTATTTGTTCAAGTGGAAGCCCGGACGTGAGTGGGCCTGGCGCATTGAGGGACATGTTGGGCGTATGGCGGGTGGTGGAAATGAAGATGAGGAACTGCCGAGTTACCCAGGATGAGCCACTCTGATTTTTTCCGATCCGTTTCTCTAATCCAGATGTTGATTTTGTTGACGAAGATGACTTCATTTAGTATTGAAGATACTATTGTTTGAAGTGTTGTTTGTTATTGGGAAAGACAAGAAGGGTAAAATATACAAAAAACCCTATTGGATCATTTAAAACCCCTACATCCCAGTTCCACCGTAACCTGTCCCTAGTTGTTACCCGTTAGCTTTGTACTCCGCGCTAGAAAGCTTTTAAACCCGCAATTCTTTCTCAAGAAATGGATTTGATTGTTTGTTTCGGTTTCAACGGTAGCATTAGAACGAGTCGGAGGCTGAAATAAATTCCCACGATTAGGCTGATGCTACATTGATTGTCCTCCACCTTCAAACGCAAGAAGTTCCCCTTCAACAACTAAGTAGTTGAATATACCTTCATGCTTCGTGAGTTCCTTCCCACTCATCATTGTCTTGTCTGTATGTACGTATATTCCTGGCCTCCATCATCGTCATCTATCTGATTGACATTTTGCGAATGCAGTGTTGCGTATTTACTAGCGAAACTTGCGGTATAAGTGATTTAGTGAGTTTTGATGCCCCAGCTTCACACCTATACGTCACTTAATGATTATGTGGAGTACTGGCCATGTCAAAAGTTGCGAAACCCCTCAGCCGAAGAAAACGCTGGGAAGGATGCGAGAGACTCGTGCCAGCCAGAGCTGGACTAACGACCTTCGTAAAGTGTAAAAGAGCCTCGGGCTGCTGGTTGCATGCCTGGCGGCCGAGACTCGCAGATCCGAAAATTTCAGAGGAATGTAGCTGGCGAGAGGCACGAGTATGAGTGTACGTAAATCGAGTTAAAATTCCTACTAGTATTCCGAAGGTCAGGCAACTCCGCGAAGGACTTTCATGTAGATTATCCACAAGAGGTCGCGGAGTCTCCCCACTCAGTGCCCACTCAGTGCATGGACGTATGCGCCTGAGAGCTAGCATCTTGCGTCAGGCAACTCCGAAAGGATGTTCGTTCTATGCGCCGGGTTTTTCTGAAGACTTGGTACGGCGCCATAACTACAGAAGTGCTCTCAACTAGTTACTGGAACTTCCTGAGGCTGCGGGATCCGACGCGTCCGTCGTTGGGTCTATCGGATTATTAGCCTAGCCTTGCAGGATAATCATTGTGTGACCAGCATCCGATAAACGACATCCGGAAAACTTCTTGGCTTGCGGAAGTTCTACGAATTTGGTAGAAGCTGAATTCATGTCTAGCGGAACTTATGTTGACCCTTGAAGGAGAATGTCCATCTCTCGTCCCTCTTTCCTTAGTCGTTCATCAAATCTGATATGCTTCACTTGCCTATCGCTTAGTGAGTATTACTCTAGTTGTCGATGCAATTATGCAAAACTTACGGTCTCGGGAACGCAAGATCCGTTAACCTTTCCACGTTCAGAATCAGGCTACATCTCATTTTATTTTCATAACGCCATGTCGAAAAGCACCTACAAGAAGGCTTATCGTCACCGCTTTACCCAATGGTTATTGATAGAAGTTCCGAGGTTTCCCCACGGCGTGAGATCCGTGCCGTCTAGTGCCGTCTTCTGCGTACGTTACACTTACCACTGCTTGTCTTGTATTGCTGGTTGCACTAGACGGTCTGGAACGTGGGGTAGCCCCCAATTTACTTCAAAGCCTACGAACGTCCAAGTTCTAACGAGGAGAGGTAATTTTCAAGGTGGATCGGACCGGCATGGCCATTACTCAGCTCCATGACTCCATTCTCACATCGGAGTGCCCCAGTTCTGTTTTCCGTTCGCTCTGCAGTAGAGTTCTTGCAGTGAGGTATAAATCTAGTAGAACTGGCACCGTCTCTCTCCTTTTCTTCCAGTTCTCTTCTTTCTGTACTCTAGGTTTTGTTTCTTTTCACTCCTTGTTCTTCTACTAGTCATGGGCGGAAAATTTGTTTCTTTTGCCGAAGTGGACGTCGAGAGGATGGGGAAGAAGAAAGTCGAGGAGCCGACCGTGTCTGTAGAGTCTGCAGTCAACACTCCTGTTACCTCTGGGTTCACCACGCCGGCTGGAGCTTCGACGCCGAAGGACGAACCCGAGTCCTTTGAGCTCACTATCATTCCTACGGGAAACTACACCACCGCTCCGCCAGCCGCCTTACAAGATAACCCAAAGAAACAGCGTCGGGTCGAGCTGACAAGCTTCTGTGCCCTTCTTTGGTGTATCTTCATGGAAGGCTGGAATGACGGTACAAATGGCCCGCTGATTCCAACCATGCAAGAGCACTATAACGCAAGTTCTGTGTTCCCTCACTAGTCTTTTTCAAGCTGAGGATGCATTCTCTCAGATCGGTTATACGACTGTATCCATGATTTTTGTGCTAAACTGCATCGTGAGCGCCTATGCGCTATGATCGATCAACTGACGCCTCACGAAGGCACCATCATCAGGGATTCGTTTTCGGTGCAACAGCCAACATCAAGCTAGTACAGAAATTAGGTTTTGGGGCGGTAAGCGATTATAATTGTTTCACCAGTGCGAGAATTGAAGCGACTGTCTACAGTCAATGGTGATTGGTGCCGTCTCCCAATTGATTGCTTACTGCATTCAAGCCCCGGCGCCGCCGTTCCCAGTCTTTGCAATGGCGCTGCTCTTTTCAGGTTTCGGAATCGCTTTGCAGGTTGGCAATTATTACCTTCCTGGTTTGCCCCCTCCTCAACGCAGCTTCAGAATGCTGGCGCCATCGTCTTCGTCATTAACCTAAGGAACAGCTCGCCGAAGATGGGTGTCCTCCAGGCCTGTTATGGTCTGGGCGCACTCACTTCTCCGCTGGTTGCAACGAAGTTCTCTGCAATGCCACATTGGTCTTACCATTATTTGGTATCCTTAGGCGGCGCTTTTGTTAACGTCATCGTTTTGTGCCTCGTTTTCCGCTTCGAGCATATGGACGGTACGTATGATCAACAATATGTCTGAAGTCCTTTTATTTATGATCTCTCGTTCTAGCGATTCTGCGCAAATCGGGACAGGTGGTACACGATAACAGAAACTCGCCGAGTGGGAATCTCTACAGCCAGGTTTTCAGGCTGAAAGTTGTTCATTTGCTTGCATTTTTCGCCCTTACGTATGTCGGGACGGAAGTTACTATTGGTGGATGGATCGTGACATTCGTCATTCAACAGCGAGGCGGTGGCACATCTTCCGGATATCTGTCGTCTGGCTTTTTCGCAGGATTGGCTGTAGGACGTCTGGTCTTGCTGTGGTTCAACAAATTAGTAAGTCTGGATGCAAGGGACAGGGTCAGAACCCGTTACTAACTTTTTGCAAAGATTGGAGAGCGTAGAGTTGTTTTCCTCTACACCGGCTGTTGCATCGTGTATGTCCATCGGATTACGTGCATTGGTCTAAACTGACATTCTCCAACAAATGAAGACTAGAGATTACTATCTGGTTTGTGCCTTCCTTGATCCAGAACGCCATCGCGGTCGCTTTTGTCGGTTTCCTCCTCGGGCCGATCTATCCTATCATCACGAACGTCGCAGGTCGCCTCGTTCCTCACTGGCTATTGAATGGAGCTGTCGGTTGGATTGGAGGCTTCGGACAGATGGGCTCCGCGCTTCTTCCATTCATCACCGGTGTTATCTCCTCGAAGTACGGGGTCTCCAGCTTACAGCCTTTGTAAGAGACATGTCCATGTAACTTCCGATCTGCCTTTACTAAACGGCCTTGACTTCGCAGGATCGTAGCCGCATTGAGTCTGATGCTTTTGCTTTGGGCCGCTGTCCCTCCTGACGTCCGTCGTTCGGAATAAGCACTACGTGTGAAACCGCCAACTATTTCAATTTTTCTTTAATGGTGTTTTACGTCTCATACCGTCCACTGTAATTCTCTTCACTATCCCTGACCCTCGCCAAGTCCCTTCGATCTCTAAACTCCTTTGTAAAAGCTCTTCGAGAGTAACTTTTTTTCTTCTATGAATTCGCTTTAAATAGACTGAACCGATTCTTTCGGGATCTCTTATTCCTTACTTTTTTTTTTTTTTGCTCTGAAGGAGTTTAGATGTAAATCCATGTACACGGATTAGACAATGATATGCGGAGTGTGTTGTACCTCCCGGCGTTTACTGTATAATCAGCCGGACTCTTCCTAACTCCCTCCTCTCGTCTTGAAGACCTCGTAACGCCTCCGCCTTCACAGATATAGAGGAGGATAACCGAATTTGTTTCCAGACTTTAGGAACACGGAGGATCATCAACAAATTTAGCGTAGTCCGGAAAAGCCTGCCCCAAGCTTGTGCGGATGGATGGATGTACATTCAACGTCAGGGGTGATCTTCTGTTATTTCCTGAGCCATCAAAGAAGACAAAGAAGACCTACAAATACCTTCCCAGACAGATTATACTTCCAGGCGGTGCATCGGACCGGCCGGATTCATACTGTACAGAACAAATTACTCTATAGGAGCTCATCGCCCTTCCAAGAAGTCCGGCGGTGGTTCTCGCTCTTTTCACTTTGGTGTATCGGCCCTGAACTCGAGGTTTTGCTATCTATTCCGCAACTCCTCTCCTCAATCTTCACTCTCACTCAATCACTGAGGCACGTTATTTCTGGCGTCCATCCATGGCAGATACGAGTTCTACTCTCAGAAGAGTACGGAGGCTGCCGAAAAGCCGAACATATCTTCCGTCAACATACCATCTATACCCTCCCCTCCATTCCTGGCTCTCCAATTGGAAAACTAATACTGACACCGAAGGATGAGCTCAAAGTCTCCGAATTCGATTCAACTCAGAAGTCCATTGACATGCCTGGTGGAGGAAAAACTCTGTCTGTATCGTCGGAAACATCGAACAAGGAACGACGTTTTGAGATCCTAAGCTACTGTACTCATTACAAAGTGAGAATTCTGTATTTCTTTCTTTAAAAAGTTCTCAGCGATCAATTAGATTGGTTACACTGTCGTGTCAATGATTTTCGTATCGAATTGCATATTGAGTTACTGTTAGTTCGCACTCGTTATTTCACTCACTGTGCTCTATGGGGACTTGTGTCTGCTGCAATTGCCAGCATCAGAATGGTACAAAAGCTTGGATTTGGGACGGTGACGATCTCAAGGGGTTTCTTTAATCTCATGCAATCGATAGACTTTGGCAATCGGCGTTGTTATGCAAGCAATAGGTTGTTGCATCCAAGGCCCCGCACCGCCATTTGCCGTCTTTGCTATGGCTTACTTCTTTTCTCGTTTCGGACTCTCCCTCCAGGTGAAACCACCGCTATTCTCTTTATTTTACACAAGCTCAACGTAATACAAGGCTGCTGGCTCTCTGACATTCGTTGTCAATCTCAAACACAGCTCAAATGAATAGGGACTCCTATTGGCTCTATACGGAGTGGAAGTTCTTGTCTCTCCTTTGGCGGCGACTAGGCTCTCTACTATGCCTAACTGGTTCTATCACTGCTTCGTTTTCTTTGGCGGGACTGTCATCAATCTCATTGCCATTTGTCTCGTCTTTTGTTTTCGACGGATAGAAGGTTGGTCTGATTCCGTGCAAATGCATATCGCGCTTAGACTGAAGAAAATGTGATTAAGTTATTCTAGACAAGCAGGCTAAGTTGTACACGATGGCGCTAGCTCGCCGCACGGAGGCTTGTATAAACAGATGTCCAGACTGAAAGTCGTACATCTACTCGCATTCTTTACGCTTGCCTACGTCGGAATTGAAGTCAGCATTGGCGGCTGGATCGTCACATTTATCATTCAAGACAGGAATGGCGGCACCTCATCCGGTTATATTTCATCCGGATTTTTTGCAAGATTGTCTAGTTCCGTTACCGGTCAACAAGATTGTGCGCCTTACTGACAAAACGATAGACTTAAACTTACGTATATATATGAAATCGTTGACAGATCGGAGAGAGACGCGTGGTCTTCATATATATTAGTGTCTGCATCGGGTGAGCCCATAAGACATACCTTGATGCCTAGTTAACATCTCTTCCTCAGACTTGAGTTAACAATCTGGTTTGTACCTTCTCTGGTCGGGAATGCCCTTGCCGTAGCTTTCATCGGCTTCTTCTTCGGACCGATTTATTCCATCATCACCAACACTGCTGGCCGTGTTATTCCTCACTGACTAGCAAACGGGGCAATCGGTTGGATTGGAAGCTTCGGTCAGATGGGTTCTACGCTCTTGCCATTCATAACTGGAGCATTTCATCGAAATACGGAGTGACAAGTTTGCAACCTCTGTATGTAAATGCGCACTGTTAGGTGGCATATTCCAAACTTAATCGACATGCCAGGGTTGTCGCTTCGAAAGGGATGATGTCGTTGCTCTGGATTGTAGTCCTGCCTGAGGTCCGTCCTTCTTCATGACTTCATGCAGCCATGTCTCCTCCTGGACTTCTCTCCTGGGCGCACCAATCTCGTGGTTCAGTCTATCTCTCTCGGTAACCTTCCATACGTATGTAACCTGTACTATTCGCCTATCCAGATGCATCGAGTCTCTGTCTCTAGATTGATTTTTGCCTTATTGGATACTTACCTCTATTTGTCAGATGTACAAAAGCGGTAAGTAACATAAGCGTCGGATACACGGCGTCTGCCGAGGTTTTTCTCTCCGTTCGTTTCGTTCTATGTTCGTGTCTGTCAATCCAATCATTGTTTTGGAATGGCAATATTAATGTTGAACGACACGGAACGGGAAACAGTCTATTCTTTGTTTTCGCGAAGACTCTTATCAATCAATAGAAAGTGTTACTAACTTCGCTTATCTGTTCACATGGTACTCTTCTATTTTCCTATACGATACACTGTCACGGCGAAGCTGGCTTTTACTAGTAGCCATCGCCTTGCCTGATACCCGCTTTTGTTGCTGTGCTCGATGACCTCAAGTTCTTTAGCCCGCCCTATCGAGCTCCAGGATGTCTCGATTTCCTCAAAGTTCTGGCTGGGTCGCATCCGAACCGTCAAGGACGCCTCACTTCCCGCTATGTATCAACAAATGAAGGAAACCGGAAGATGGGACTGCCTGAAGCTTCAATGGAAACCTGGACAACCTAACAAACCGTGAGTCCTAATTGTGATGTTCTCCAGCGGGCTGCTGGCGACTACTGACTGTTCACTTAGGCATCAGTTTTGGTGAGCGCTGCCTTATCCAGAGGAGGGCAGGATGCCTACGAAGTGAACTTCAGGGACTCCGACATTGCAAAGTGGCTCGAGGCCGCCTGCTATATTCTTGCTAAGTTCCCAGATGCATCACTCCACCGTCTTGCAGAGGAAGCGGTCGACAATATACGCGGAGCTCAGCAAGAGGATGGATACATCAATACTTATTACACTGTCAGCGCATAGAAATTCATTGACTTTTGTCTAATTTCTTCTGAAAGGTTGTTGAGCCCGAGTTAAAATGGGCTAATATTGCGTATGTTCCTTTTCCATAATTTTATAGCTGTTAAAACATGCTCTCGTTCCAGATGGTCACACGAACTGTACTGCGCTGGTCACCTTCTTGAGGCAGCTCTAGCACACTATACGTACACAGGATCGAATCGCCTGCTTGGTCCATTGATGAAGTATGTCAGGTATATAGATTCTGTCTTCGGCGCAGAGGAGGGAAAAAAGAAGGGGTTAGGAATGGTTCTCCCATGCTGCTATGCGTGATCCACACTGATTTCCCTATCAGGTACCCCGGACATGAAGAGGTTGAGCTCAGTTTAGTGCGGACATACGATATCACAGACGATCCGCTTTGTTAAATCTTGCGGATTATTTCATAAAAGAGCGCGGAAGTCGTAGACCAGAAGGGCATTATTATGACATTGAAGCAAAGGCTCGCGGAGTTCCTCCTCAACCTGGTCCCGGACATGGACCACCGTATTCGTATCACCAAGCAGATCGTACAATCGGCGAGATGACCAGTGTTGAGGGACACGCTGTGAGGGCTATGTGAGCTACGAAGTCTCAACTACACGGGATCGTGGCTTATCAATCGCTAGGTACTGGCTTGCCGGTGCAGCTGGTGTTTGCAGGCTAACGAAGGACAAGTCGATAAGGCGAGCTCTGGATCGACTTTGGAAATCAGCAGTGCATCGAAAGATGTATGTTACTGTAAGTCTCATCCATAAACCAATCCTGGCTCCTAAAACGAGATATTGATCAGGGAGGCCTTGGAGCAATCCCCGAGTTGGAAGGGTTCGGTCCAGACTACTATCTGCCCAACGAGACAGGTACGACTATTGAGTTTGTCAAACATGATCATCACGGCTAACGCATTCATTTACCAAGGCTATCTAGAAACATGCGCTGCTATCGCTCTGGTCTTCTTCGCTCATCAGATGATTCATCTCGATCCTTTGAACATGGAATATGCTCGTGTTCTTGAACTCGCATTGTACAATGCAGTACTTGTCGGAGTCGCGCTTGATGGAAAGAGTTTCTTCTATGATAACCCATTGGCGACTGTTGACGGCTACTTGTCTCGGTCCAAATGGTTTGAAGTCGCGTGCTGTCCCGCAAATGTGAGTCCAGGCTGTCCATCTGGGTGCACTTTGAGTACTAGTTGTATGCTTTTAGGTTGCTCGACTCTTGAGCTCCGTCGGGAGATACATCTATAGCATTGGAAGTGACGACATGATCTTCGTACATCTATATGTATCATCAGTCGCTAGGGTGACTCTGTCAACGGGCGAAACCATCCGTATCAGTCAGGAGTCGAAAGGGCCATGGGAAGGAGGATCAGCCTTCGCGATAGATGGCTCTACTAACTTGGGAAGTGTAAAACTTTGCCTCAGAATTCCTGATGGTTGCACGGATTTCAAGGTACGTCCAGCTTTATATCTGGGCGTGGCCCGTCTGACTCACTAATCGCCTTTAAAAGGTGACATCCTCCTCGAGCTTCCAATGTGAGAGCGCTGGTTATCAGGCTCGCATCGTGCAGTGCCCCTTCGTTACCCAAAAAACAGTTTCCATCTCGGTATCCTTCTCGTTCAGACCCCGTAGTATACACCCACATCCGCTGAACTTAGATAACACCCACTGCGTTGCGATAGCTCGTGGGCCATTCATATACTGCGTCGAGTCGACAGACAATCCTGATATCACCGATTTACGTGCAATCCGAATACCGGATAACGCCGAGTTCTCAGAGGAAATACTCGACGAGCAAGGTTTAGGGAGGCAAGGATTTGATCAGGCTTGTGTTCACGGCCTTGGCGACAAAGCGATCATTTTAAAGACAAAGGCTCACATTTTACAAACAGACAGGAATGAACAAGATACGAATATGGTGTTGACGTTGATTCCATATTTCATGTGGGCTAATCGAGGCAAATCAAACCTTAGACTCTGGCCTCCTCTAGCTCAACAGTAGTCATATCATCATCTCATCATAATTTCATTTGATTGTCATAGCTACATCTTCAGAATTTAAAAGAGGAAAATTTGTTTGTGACTGCGTCGTTAGTAAAATTTTTCTTGAGTTTGCACTTGCCATTTCTCGTATCGTCAAGCAAACCTGTGCATGTGGTAGTCATACCAGACATATTGTGGGGCCATATTTGCCATCATAGGATGAGCCGGACGAGCAAAAGGCTGTAGCATACATTGTGGGATATTCTGGAACGATTGTGCTGGCATCTGCGGTACCATCTGCGGTACCATCTGCGGTACCATGGGAGGCACCGGAGGACGTGCTACAGCCTGCATCATTGGCGCTCTCATCATCGGTACCGGATACGGTGCCGGATTTGGTACCATAGTCGGCGCTCCAGCTTGAAGGACGGGCCGCGGCGCGATTGGTGCCGTATTTGGTCTCGGAAGCAGGTGGTGAGCCATACTAGCATTATGGCGAGATGTCGTGCTCATGACCCATAGGTCCATCTCTTTGAGGTAGGTCAATCCTGCGAACATCGTATTCGGGCCCAGAAGGTCGATAGTCTGCAGTTTCGTCATGCTCCTTGATGCGCCTCTCGTCACGTAGCTGTCCATTTGAGCAACGATATTATGCACAGCCTCGGGGTTGTTGGAGTATTCATTCAGATATTTCCTCCACTCTGCGAATATGTCGACACTTGGAATAATTGGTAGATTTCCTGTACGGCGGTAATAGGCAAGCACGATCGCAAATTTCTTGTCGATGTTTGCAGACCACCACAGAGCACTCGAGACTTCCTGTTTCATAGCTGTGGCGATAGATTCTTGAAAGCAGCGTAGAGTCATGAAGCGATGATTCGCACGAGGCTTGACATCTATTGTCCAACCCTTCTCGGGGCACAAAAGGATAGTCATCTTCTTTTGGCTAGGCTCGAATGGCGAACTCTCCAACTCTTGCTCGGTGAGAGGACGTTTGTAAGTCCATGACACCGGATTGGCAAGGTCCCAGAGAATATTCGGAACAGAGTTCTCGGGCCAGCGACCGAGAGCCGCGTGAATCTTGGGAAGATCTGGGTCATCGTCAGACCCCGGAGCTGGCACTACTATGCCCTCCCAGCCATGAATTTTATCTTAAGAAAGTAAGATAGACTTTTTTTTTTTTTACAAACAAGGTGCCAACGTACGAGGTCGTAGGTTTCTGTTTTTTGCTTCCTGACGCTTCTCAGCTGCCTCCTTGGCCCGACGGACGCGCTGGGCATCAGCCGCAGCCCTTCGTTTTGCAGAAGCACTCTTTGTCACGCTGGACATCAACAATGTTCAAGTTATCAAGGCAGAAATCGGAAGAGTCTGAGAGTTGGTGGGTGGTGGGCGAGAAAGGCCCTCCAAGTACCTGTATAAATAGACCGTACGTGACTTATGGCCACCCTTTAATAAATCTGATCAGCAGCGAAAGACCACAGATCGGCCACAGATAAAACCGAACCTGAGACAAACTAATGTCCAAAAGGTCATCATATCACTCCAATTCCTCCTTAAAAATGCCGGCGGCCACAGCGGCCACATCGCCAGATGCACCAGGAACACCAGTGGCCACCTTAAACTGATTCAGGTAGACAAAGGGAGTCGGTGCGACGCGTAATAGAGACCACTGTTGGATTTCCACATGCTCGATTTCTCCCTCTTGAAAATGGCCTTTGTCTTGGAGGAAGCTCTTTGTAGACTTTGTTTGAGCGGAAAATGGAAGCAAAGATTTTGTGGTTGGCCATTCACGTGACTGGAGCAAAGACCGATCGACAGGCCAAATATAGATTTTCTTTCCCACAAGTTTTCTGTTACTCTCATTCGAAAATCTGTGCCGCCGTTCAGTGAAGCATCTCCCGCACGCGCTGGCAACGATGGCGACTCACATTCTCTTTGAGTCCGCCTCAGGATATGCCGTATTCGAAGTCAAGCAGCACGAAGAGATTGGAGCAAAGACAAAGGCCGTACAAGACTCAATAAAAGATGTCGCGAAGTTTGGCAAAATGGTGTCCCTGCTCAGTTTCTCGCCGTTCAAAAGTGCTGCTCACGCTTTGGAGAATGCAAACGACATCTCGGAAGGTGCACTGCGCAGCTATTTTCTTTATGTTCTTCGATGTTGACGAATTGATTTTTACAGGCATTCTCAATGATCATCTCAAGTCGCTCCTCGAGATGGTTCTATCGAAGGCGGCAAAGAAGTCATCTGTTAAATTAGGCGTATCAGAAGCGGGCCTTGGCTCCTCGATCAAATCTACTCTAGGCATCGACTGTGACGCTTCAGAACGATCCCAAGAGCTTATACGCGGGGTTCGACTGCATGCACCGAGCTTGTTGAAAGGAATGGAAGCTGACGACCTGACGAAGGCTCAGCTCGGTCTCGGTCATTCATATTCACGCGCGAAGGTCAAGTTCAACGTGAACAGGATGGACAATATGATTATCCAGGCAATCGCTCTCCTTGACCAACTCGACAAGGACGTAAACCTGTTCGCAATGCGAGTGCGCGAATGGTATGGCTACCACTTTCCGGAACTCGTTAAGATCGTACCGGACAACTACCAATATGCTCGCGCGGTCATACTAATTGGTGCAAAGGAGCAACTTGACGAGAGCAAGCTACCTGACCTGACTACGCTACTCGACGATGATTTAATACGGGCACAAAATGTACTGGACGCCGCGCGGGGTTCCATGGGTGCGACGCTTTCAGAGATAGATATGCTAAACATTTCAACATTCGCAAACCGTGTCGTCTCTCTGGCCGACTACCGCAAGAATCTGACGAGCTATCTGTCGGAGAAGATGGACCTTGTTGCTCCAAGTATGACCGCACTACTGGGCGAACGAATAGCTGCGAGGCTGATCAGTCACGCGGGAAGCTTGACCAATCTAAGTAAATACCCTGCCAGCACTGTGCAGATTTTAGGCGCTGAGAAGGCGCTGTTCCGGGCACTCAAGACGAAGGGCAATACACCAAAGGTATTTCAGAATGTTACTTGCTTCTGAAGTGTATGCTGACCTGCGCACTGGTAGTACGGGTTGCTTTACCACTCCTCGTTCATCGGCCGTGCTGGACCCAGGCATAAAGGCCGGATCTCTCGATTCCTTGCAAACAAAACGTCAATAGCATGTCGCATAGACTGTTTTACCGGTGGGTAGGTTTCGACGCGGTATGTATCATTTACTGATTTGTTTCCAGATCATCCGACTCGCAAGTTCGGTGATGCTCTCCGTTCTCAGGTTGAAGAACGATTAACCTTCTTCGAAAAGGTGAATCGCCAACAAAGAACGCCGAAGTGATGCGCAGAGTTCTTAGTTCCATACGTATTCATGATAACGAATCGGACACTGAGATGCATGATGTGGAGAACATTCCTTTACCGTTGCTCGAAGCTTCTCCACAAAAAGAGAAGAAGGATAGGAAGGAGAAGACAGACAAGAAGGAGAAGAAGAAGGAAAAGAAAGAGAAGAAGGGGAAGAAAGAGAAGAAAGAGAAGGAGGGCAAGGAAGAAACGAAAGAAAAGAAGAAGCGGAAGGCGGATGAGATGGAGGTTGATGAAGAGCCGAAGCAGGCAGACGAGCAAGTGTCCAAAAAGGTGAAGCTCTCCAAGGAAGAGAAGAAGGCGCTTAAGAAAGCGAAGGAGGCAAAGAAGGTGATTCCAAGGGTATTTGTCGTCGAATAAAGCAAGCATACTGATGACCTTGGTAGCAGAGCGAACAGTCCGAGTTGAAAGGGAAGGATGAGAAAAGTGGCAAAAAGGAGAAGAAAAAGAAAAAGAAGAGCGAGCCTGTCGAGAGTAGCAGCGACTGATCTCCTTCTCTTCTGGTCTATTTATTCTTGCCCTGTTCTTGTTGTTGTCTAATTGACTTCATTTGTACTGATATATCTCATTAGCTGTGGTGCTTAGATGAATCAGTGCGACGTCATGGAAACATTTCATTCTTAGGATGGCTCTCGCTAGAGTCAGTCGGAGAGGCTTGGTTGTCGTTCGTTCGCCTTCGTCGAGCAGCAATATGATGCCGTGGATTCGTAGACTCTGTCTATAAGCCCGGATCCACCTGCTGTAAAGACTCGGAGGAGATTTAAGCTATGGCGAAAATTAAAATGGTCTTGTTTCATTGATCCCAGCGAGATGCAGGTATCAATAGCCCTGTTACGAAGTGCTAGCAACATCTGCGCTGAAAAGCACAAATCATATTTCAATCTTGCAAAGTAATACATGCGCTTGCATTTCCATTCCATACAATTATAGTTGTACAATGACAAAATCCAGAAAGTAATAAATACCCTCTATCATATTGTATGTCCGATGACAATATGAGAGAAGGAAGCACAGTGTGACTGATACAGAATGCAAGTACATTATGCGCGGGAATACAACGAAAGAAAAAGAGACAAGTAAAGCATGAAGAAGGATAGCGAATAATAATCATTAAAGCTTCGTGTATGGGTGGAGTAATCATCATGGTTGCTGAAGAGATGGACAGAGAGGGGAAAGCAAGGAAAAATTCGACAGCGAAAGCAATTGCGAATACAGGTACATAGTATAAAGGAAAGAAAGAGACGGAGAGAAGCGTTAGCAGCGAATAGATCAGCGTCGCTATGCGAAGGATGCTCTCTCAGCAGCCTCCCATTCTTCGCGCTCGATATGCCCAACCGTACGGCACACAGGACAAGAGAGTTCGACCGACGAATCTTCAGGTCGAACACCCCAGCCAGCCACGCGACCCGCATCAACGAGACAAGCCGCATGGAATCGATGCGTACATGCAGGTTCGGTATCATCGACAACAGGTCCATCCTTTCGGATTGTCACCATCTTTGACATCTCAGGCGGCCATTCAGGCATAGGATCCTCATCCGTCGGGGCGAGTCCACAGCTCACATCATCACATCGTAATCCTACCTCACATTCGCGCTTCTCAATGCGTTGGCGTAACGTAAGACCTGGCGGAGGTGGTGGAGTCCATTCTTTCCGCTCTCGTCTCTGCGAGGGCATTGAATGTGCATGAGGCGCGGCACCAGTTCCCATCGGCGCTGGACCACCCACAGGACCATCGTTCGTCGTAGGAACAGGGATATTCTGCGTGAATATTTCGAACATAAGGTTTGGTCCAGCATCTTGCCTCGGAACCTGAGTGCCTTGCTGGGGCTGGTTGGCGTTGACAGGATTGGAGATGCCGGAACGACTATCAGAATTCGAGGATGGATCGACACGCGCAGTGGTGTTCTGAGGAACCTGCTGACCCTGTGGTTGCTGCCCATTGGCTTGTTGCATCTGTTCGTTCCGTCGTTCACCCTCAGGTCCTGGACCGGTCGTCCCGAAGAAGAAATCGATGTTCATTGTTACAAACCCGCCTGACTCAGGATTAAACCTTTCGCTAACCATCCCCATTTGCCAGGGTCTGTGCTGCTGCTGTCCGCCCTGCTCTGACCCGTGTTGCTGCTGATCTTCCAGAGAGGGTGGCGAAGACGCTGTCGGACCCTGCGAAGTTGTGTCGTGTTGATCTCGTTGCCGCTGATTCTCCTGCTGTCGCTGAAAGAGCTCACGGAGACGTAGTAGGTTTGGATGAATATTCGGATGCAGCTGCGGACCCTGTTGAGGCTGTCCTTGCGCCTGAGCCCGCGGACTCTGTCCCTGTCCATCAGCACCGGTTCGAACATAAACGAAGAACCCGTCAGCGTTACGTTGGAACTGAGGTCCAGGTTGCTGTTGCACATTCGGCGTAGGAGCATGATGCATTCGGTCGGCCTGAAAACGATGCAAGTTGATATTTGGGTGCACATACGGTCCATTCTGTGGTCGCCCAGCGAACGGAGGGATAGGAGGGACGTGATATACGAAACGTGGTCCACCAGTCCCATTCTCATTCCTAGTTTGGGCGGACCCAGGCGCACTCTGTTCCGTTCCCGACTGCTGAGTTCCGGGAGCACTTTCTGCTGAGGCTGATGTCGGAGCTGCTGTAGGTTGTGGCATTATACCATGCATGATCCATTCCGGACCGATCTCTGGGCCAGTGTGAATTGTCCAATGAGGAGCACCAGTGCCAGGTCCCATTGGCATGGATAGACCGGGCATTGCCTGTGCATTTCCTGCTTGCTGGTGCGCCTGTGGCGAGGGAGGTTGAACCCTTTCCAGAGGTCGATACGAAAGATTCTCAGGGTCGATATTGAATCGGCAAACTGGGCACGTCGTTTGGCCCGGACGCGAAAACCACGGTAAAAGACAAGACGAATGGAATACATGCGCACAAGGCAACGAGACAACCTTCGGCAGCGTAGGAAACTCCTTGTTCTTCTCACCTGCGGCATCGCGTTCTTTCTTGCACTCAGAGGACTCTTCAGCAGCAACCACTCCCGCTGAGTTAGGAGCAGAGGTGGGAGGCATACTACTTGGAGAATCTTGAGACGTATCAACAGTTATGCCGACTGGAGAATCTGAATTAAGGCAGGCAATGATGATTAGTAATCCTGACCGAAAATATCGAGAAAGCGTATCAATACCTTCTTCCGACGCAGAACTTATACCGTCCCTTTGGTCAGAAGTCTGGGATGTCAGCTCGGTTGACCTAGACGCCTGCGTGGATGTTGATTGCGAAACAGACTCTTTCTCTTTCGATAATGATTCAAACGAATCTCCTTCCGCATTCCATAAGGAATCCCAACAAACAGCGCACTGTGCTTCCTCCCCAGCAGCAGCATCTTCGTGAAGACCTGGAGCGCCCCCCACGCGTTCCATTCTCTTCGCAAGACCTTCGGTCACGGGCTCCATTCCGGCAACAAGTTGTCGTGCGCGGGCAGGGTCTTCGCGATTCATCTCGTTAAACAAGGCACCGAGATTTCCGAACCCGCCTAGACCTCCAGCACCACCCATCGCGCGCATCAAAGTCAAGAACAAGTCAAACTGCGTTGCTCCATTAGCGGCACCAGCATCAGCATTTCGATCAGTGTTCCCGCTGGTTTCATTGTTTGCTGTGTTAACATTCGCCTGGGGTACACCATCCTGCACCTGAGTTGTTAGCTCCGCAGGAGCAGGTGTTGGCGAGTTTTGTTCTTGCTGGCGCAAAAAAGGATTTATTTCTCGATGTTCGTGCAGGGGGCCGAATTCAAAGAAAGATCCTTCAGGGAAACCATCCGTCATCGTGATGTCTTCTCCATCGTCAAAGAAGTCGATGTCGACGTTCGCCGGACCTCGTCGTGTGTTACTCCTGGCAGTGCTTGTCGCTTCATTTCTGCCGGTATCTATTGACCCTGAGCTACCAGCAGACTCAGTCTGTGTCGGAGAAACTGGACGTGGACGAGCTTGGCTCTGGTCGGAGTTTATACGTTCATTTGAAGCTGAATTTGCACCTTCTTCGTCATTGGATTGAGTTGAAGTTGGTCTAGCAGGGTCTGAATTAAAAAGTCCACCGAAAAGATGGCGGAACAGCGCATTTGCATCGAAGGCTTGGCCGGCAGGAGCCTCTGCGGGGTGATCCGACGAACTAGGTGCTGCAGTTGCGCTAGTGGAAGGTGGGGTACGTGTCGCAGGTTGTCCGTTGCGAGGCAACGGGCGAGTTGGGCGATCCACGTGGCCATTGGAAGTAGAAACAGAGGCTGGTGTACCGGTGCGGCGCGGTGTTTGGGCCGGAGAACTAATAGGAGTAGCATACACCGATACTGATGGAGATGATTCTGGTGCGTCGTCTACTTCATCGCGAGTTCGCCTGCTACCTGTTCGAACAACGTAGGGATGTGGAGCATTCAACGTAGTGCGCGCCGGTGGTGGCACAGGCGTTTCATCAGGATCATCTTCAACGGTCGTTCGTCGAGGACGGCGCACTGATTCCAAAGCGGGCATATCTGCGAAATCCTGCACCATCTCGTCCTCCGCGTTTATAATATGCCTTGAATTGCCCGAAACGGAACCATCGGATTCTCTAACGATCATCTCGACATCGTTGGCATCTTCGTCGGAATCAGATATATCAAGTAACCCAGGCATGTCATTGTCCGTGTCGTCGTTGGGAGTCGTAACATGTCGTCGTGGGTGGATATTACTGCCGTCCTGTCGCGCAACAGCATCCTGTGCTTGTTGCGTCTGTGATGTATGCGGCGAATAAGATGAAGAGTTAGAGTCCATGTCCATGTTATCCGCTGATGAGGTATTTGATTGAGTCGAGGCAGTAAATGCAGCGGCAGCGGGTGGAGAAGGAGGTTCTAAAGAATTGATGTCCGAGACGTCACCGTCTTCGCTGTCGCGGTTACTGGATGCCACTTGATCTGGGTGTGACCTAGCGAACAAAGTATTGAGGAGATAGTCAAAGGCTCTCTCTACCGCTGGGTCTGCGCCGTCTCCGGTGCGATGTCTGTGCCTTGGTGGGCTGCTATCGGGGCGGCCGTAGTTGTTTACGTCGTTGTTCATGGTAGTCGGTAGTAGAGAGAGGAGTGCTGAGAGAAGGGCCGCACAGGCGACTCGATGCGATGATGATACCTGTGTGGGGAACACGTGAGAATCTATACCATAGTTAGTAATTCACTTCAAGGTACCAGAATGTTCCAGTTATGTCATTATCTTCGTCAGCAAAACGCACTCAGCAAACCAAATTGCAAAACTCAGTGCTGACTGAGAGTAACGAGGAGGAGTCGCGCAATCAGGAGCCGATCTCGCCGAATCACTGCTGAGTTGTGGTCGTCGCCACGTTAAACGTCATTTGTACTTGTTTGGCCATTGTTCCGGATCTCCGGACCCTGATTTAGGCAATGAAGCATCATGTGATCATTCAATTACGTAAATTCATAGTACAACCGCTCTTCTCGCAACTCGGAGTGTTGCACTGTTGGTTGGCTCGTGCATTCCGATCGATCGACTCGCGTGCACAATTTATATACATCGTATAAGTGTTACTGACCTCTTCAGGTCTGCTTAGAGTCAGCGAATGCGATTAGATGCCCCAGTGGAATGTCAGTGACGGCAGGATACCACAGCAGTTGCGTCACGTCCGGACTCTGGTCTAGTAATCCGATTCGCAGTTCTTTTGATAGTCTCTCGACCTCTCGGTCTTATACACTCTCCCAAGATGCACTTCAATTGTCATCATTGATTTTTTCGCCCCGGCAAATCTAGGACTCTACTGAGTTGTGACGTTTCAAACCTTTCGCGATAAAGATGTTCATCTCATTCTCGCCTTTCGCAACGCGCACGCGTGGCGTGAACGTAAACCCTTCCAATCCGGCTTCCTCAAACACGGAACGCAATGTTACCTCGTCAAATCCTCCTTGGTGCGGGACAACGTGTTTATGCGCGGCGTCTGATATACCACGTCCGATCAAGGTCTGCTTTTCTCCTTTGATCAGATCTGCAACGAGCAGTGCTCCTCCGGGTTTAAGGAAGAACACAAGCTTCCGTGTAATGTCCTGGATGGACTCGAAATGATGATACGCCATAGAGCACTGTCGGAATGAAAATAACCACAGCATCCGGTGAGTATAAATATATCTTACCACTACGACGTCAAACTTCTGACCGTCAAGCTCGGTTTCAGCTCCCTTGAGATCGACGCAAATAGCTCGCATTTCTTCCGGGGATATGCTTTGATTCGAAACGCGTCGATTGTACTGATCGACCATTCCCTGACTGATATCGACTCCGACGATCTGATTTGTGTGCGGCGCGAGTTCGCGACTCACAAGGCCTGTAGATGTAAATTCAGACTGAAAGATCAAATACTTTCAAGTGACTGATCCAGACGTACCAGTGCCGCACGCAAAATCTAAAGCACGCGTCTTCTCTTCGCTGAAATCATACTCCTTCAAAAATGCTCTGCCAATCATACCAGCAACCTCAGCAAAGAACGGCTTCTCATCATATGTATCCGCTATCTTATCGAAATACTCGCGGTTCGTATGTGCGTAGTCGATAGCGCCATGCTCTTCATGCGTGTTTCTATCAGCATCGCTAGCATCCATTATGCTTGCACCTTCTCCTGACAATCGTGCCGCGTGAAAGCTCACTTGTGATCCATTGGACTGGTGCAGGAGTTTTATGCGAAACCGCCTTGTTACCGCCACAGTCAAGCGGTCATGTCCGACTTACAAATCAGAAGATTGGAGGCGATCACGTGATATCAGGTGATCGACAGTTGCCAGCGACCGACCCGACATCAATTCAACGTCACGGTTGCATACATCACAAAATTCAGATCGCTATATACACCAAGAACGAATGGCGAACAGCCTCAGTGGTAGCATCGGTTCGTAGAAAATAATTTACCTGACTCCGCCCTTCATTTCCAGGATATTGTGAGCTTTACCTTTGGACCGGGTTGAAACGAAACAGTTAGTTATGCAGGCCAATTAGAATCGAAACGTGCGAACTTACAGCGGACACGTCATTCTTCACAGCTGTTATAATAGTCGTTCTCGCCTTTTCCCATCCTTCAAGAACCTTGTCCTTGCATATGTGACACGTGCTTTGCTTCAAATTGGCAGCAAGAGTCGATAACGAAATTTTTTCCAGCCCAAGAGGCGCTTGCCGAAGTGGCTCCGTTATACACGAACCATTCCACCATGTATAATAACTGTTGTCCTTCACGATGTAGGAGGAATTGCATTGGTGAGTAGTTGGGTAAATTTTTTTGCAAATGGATGTCGAGTGGCTGAGCCGGGAGAACCGGTTTTTAACAACATCACAGGCTCTTGAATGAAAATCCAACAGGTTGAAATAGTCCAAACCAGATATCAATGCCAACTGGGGCACAACAAAACCGACGATCGGCCATTTGAGACACGCCAAAGCTGCTGCTCGTGCTTCTTCCTCCAGCTTCAGATGGCATGCTATCGCATACGCAACAACTGCATCTTTCTTGCATATCTCTGCACGTTCCTTTAAAGCTTCTCGAGCTGGCCCGGTCGCAGATTGCATATCGTATTTCAATGCTGCACCCAGCACATTTCCGATCACCGATATATCTTGCTGAGCGAGGCGTGGAGAGTTGACGGGATAACAAAACTCTAAGAGTGGAATGATTGTTTCGCTGCTCTCAGAAACCGGGATAACTGATATGTCGTTCTCGGTCTCGTTCGACGGCTGTGGAAAAGTAAACATATCCTTGAAGACCGGGGATGCCAAGGCCAAAATAACCTTGAACACACGGAAATCGACTTCGTCTGACGATCGAAGAATGATGTCTCCTTCTGCATTATCGAATAGCGCTGGAACGACTACAATACGCTGTGCGTCCTCCTGATCGCCGTGCAAAGTTGGTACTGGACTCCAGGAGACCGGGGAGATCTCGTTCGTCTCATCATCCATTTCTTGGTAGACGGATGTAGGTTCGTACTATCCAAGAGCGTTACATTTTTGAATGTTGCTTACCTGAAATACTCGTTGTCTGAGAGGTGCGTTGCGATAGATGACTCGAAAAGAAAAGATAGCGGGATTCTCGATGTTTCCTTGGTCTGTCAACATTGCACGGAGAAATCAGTATAGGGATGTCTCATGAATACGCAGATGAATGCTTACAGTCTAGTGGTCTAGTTTTCTTTTGAGATCTTCGAATCGCACTGAGACAAGAGTATTGTGACTTTGCTAGAGTCCAGCGACAACTTGAATGATGAGTTTGTACTGAAGGCAGACGCGTTGCATCCTGACCTGGAGTGGTCGCCTTTTCCCACCCTCATTATAGAATAGAACACGGTGGAACGCATTTTTTCCTGCCCTTCAAGATTCTGCGAATTTGTACTAATTTGACTATCAGTCAACATGGACGAGGCTTCCTGGAGCGCCTCACGTAATAAGGAGAGAGAAAACTTAGCATGATTCCGTTATCAATAATTGACAATAAAGCACGTTAGACTAGGGGAAATCCGTTGACCTGGAACTAACTTCGTTCCGTCAAAGTTACTACTTCATTCATACCGAAGCATTCATTCTGACTTATCACGAAAATGATACCCAGAGCTGCTCATTAAGCCATTCACCTGCAGGAAGAAGTCAGCTCGACCGTGTCTAGATCTGTTACTATTAAGAGAAAACTTGGATTCAAGGACCGCGCACGCATCCAACAACCTATGCTTTTCAAGATTATAGTCCGTTTTCCTTGCGATGCAATATACCCTTGTGTGTCGCGATTCATGGCCTCGACGATTGCAGCAATAATTGCAACAGTGATTTTCGACGTATTTAATTGGATGAGGGACTGGAAATCGTATCCTCAAAGAAATCATGCCCTCACAGTCGTTTCTCGCGGTCATCCAAAATATTATCAAATCTGGAGCCATATGGTCGCCAACCTTGTGAATTTTGAAGTAGGTATAAGAGAAGACACTGAACAACGAGGCTCAATTTGTGTAGCTTATGTAAGGAATAACTCTGGTTCTAACAAAGAAAGCAGTTGGATCCCACGCGAAAGTGATAAATGAAAGAAAAATAAAAATGATAAACGGAACCCTTTCTCTTGACTGTACATACACATACATTGTGGACCTAAGCGGCCTCGGTAGAATTTCGCAATGGCACACGCGCAGTAGCTCACTGCAGATGAAGCGAAAGAGACATTAAATGCTCATGGCTACTTTGCACGTTCGCCACCTCCTGATTTAAGGAAGACTTTTCATGTGCAATAATGCTTCTTGTCAAGCGTATGCCAGGCATCTTCACTGATATACTCTGGTAAGTACACTCAAGCAAATGTCAGAGCGGGCTCCCGACGGCACAAGGCTCTTCGATCCTCAAACCGGCCTCCTCATTCCGTTCGAGTCGCATTCCGACGCTCTTTTGGCCCAACTAACACTCCAATGTGGAATGTCAAAGCAGCTTTTCAACATCCTCTTGAATATCCTTTTGGATCCTTCTTTCTCCTTGGATGAACTGAACCTGAAGAGCGCGACTGATATCGATGTACGCATATCCGAATATCGGCGCGAGCTGGCAGAAGCGAGGAGTTACAAGATTGCTGATGGTAGCTCACCTAAAGCGGAGCCGAGCTCCATCTACGAGAGCTCGGGTATCGTTGGAATGCCTTCGATCGTCTTCGATCTCGTACTCGACCAGATGATTGCAGAGATGCATCACTTCAGTACCGAAACAGACGCCACGCCTCTTTCAGTCCCGTCAGACGAACCATCTACTTCCCTCACGCATCACCTCCAGTCAACCTTCAAGCAAATGTCCCTCGTCCATCGTTCCTGGACAGAGCCTGCACAACGGGCTCTCCGTCGCAGGATCGTACTTACCAACCGACGGACCTTGCGAGGGTTCGCAAGGAGTCCAGCCTGCGGGACTGGAGTCCGCGAGTTCGTTTATAAGATCCCGAAGAGCGAAGTTTGCACTTTCTTCCACGAGGCAAGTGTATCGCGCGAGCACTGGTGTACTCTTGCTTCTGTCATATCACGCTTAATGACGCTTCGCTATTTTTGTCTTTCTGTCGAAAGTGCCCATCTAGCTGATCTCAGCGGACTTGACGTGGTGCTCAATGCTATAGAAGGATTGAAGAGTTTAGAGGGACTGTGGATGCTTTCGATACGGGACCATTGTCCCTACCTGCCCAAATTATGCGCGACTATCTCGAAGCTTCCTGATTTGCGCATTCTGGGAATCTGGAACTGGACGTGTCCGAGAAGACCATCTGGTGGTCTTGGTGATTCTCAAGAAAGGCAAGAAAGAATACTCGAGCTAACGCCTTCATCAAGTCTGAGAGTTTTGCAAATACGGGACGAATACCTGACAACTCCTCCAGCGTATCTATCTTGGCTCTTCCAACCACGCAAGTCATACTCTCTAGAAACACTTGACTTGCACATAACGTTTTCGCGCCCGCTTCCACTCACTCCCTTAGACCCGACATTCCCTAACGCAGAATCGAACTATACTAGTCCACGCGTCGACTCAGCACACCTACTTGCCGCTCTAGCTCCACTCTTACCTTCACTTTCGACGTTGGCAATTAAACTATTCTATTTGGATACTAGCACCGCTTCAGGAGCTTACCTGCATGACTCGGATATGCAGAAGATCTTGGAAAGGTGTACGAACCTAAAGCGCATGAGACTGCACCGGCTACGTGCGGGTACGCACGTTGATGGTGTTCGCCTTCGCCTTCCTCCCTCTCTCAATCTCGGAACTGATCCGGGCCCAGGAGAGCCACTAACGATATCAAAACTAACAACACCGCTCATCCTCCCGCAAACACTCGAAGAGTTGCACATGCACTATACATACAGCGCCATAAACTGGCGCACCCAAGATTTCCGACTCTGGAGCACGCTCAGCGCGAGCCAGTTCCCCAACCTCATGCGCGTGCTGGTGAGTAATGGCGAGACAGACTTAGAAGGTGGGAAAGGCAAGGTAGTTGATCCAAGAGTGGATTTGCCGAGGACGAGTGAGCTTTGTGCGAGGTTGGGAGTCGAGCTTGTTGTGTACGACAGAGTATGGGTGAATCGATACGTCGTTGAGTCACTATCGTAGAAACAACATACAGTACATGAATGTTGTACAAAATAGAAAGAAGGGTACAGGGAATACAGCATTTGTATATTGCGAAGCGTGTTTGAACATTCGTTCCAAGTCTATGTAACAAAGAATACATGCGTGGATACAACATCTCCAGTGAAGGCCGAGATAAAAGCAAAGCGCAGAGGATACACAGAAACGAGCGGATAAACATCATAATACATTTCTCCTCGTGACCATATTCATGAACAACAACAATCAACCTCAACTCCTAAAAGCCAAGATAAATCGAAATGAAAGAAATCCCAAACTGTCATAATATTCGTAACTAAGAATCAAATCTTCACGTCACCCTTCATTCCTCCTCCTCAAATCCGGGTGCATAAATCAACCGAGCCTCAGGAGGGAAGAAGCTCTGAATTTGTTGATGGTGTGCTTCGGTAACTTGAAGGCAATCCGTCGTGCTGAGCTCTTCGAAACGTGCAACGAGCCCGCGCTGGGCGGCAAGCACCCTGGAGCGGATCATACGTACAACCGCTTCCCCTGTCATTTTCTGGCATTTGGAGAATTTGAGTCGAGTTAGGCTGGGTAGGACGGGTGGGCGAGAGGGTCTGCGCCATTGGTCTGCGCCGTTCGAGTCAATACCGTTAAGATCATCGACATTGATGTTGACGCCAGGAACGTCGACCTCCAGCGCACGCATCACATTATCCGACATGTCACTCGCAACAATCGTAAACTTCTCCAACTTGGGTAAACGCCCGAACAGCCATTTGAAATCCTTCGTTCTCAAATCGGCATAATCCATGACGAGTTCTTTCAGCTCCAGTGCGACACTGCTGTGTCCGTTGCGCGATGAGAATAGCTTTCGGAGGCCCATACCCGTTGCGTGGTCCGTCCAGGGTGAGCGGGAGAAGTCGTGTGCTTCGTCTTCGCTGTCCCCTGGCTCGCCTGGATTGGGGTGCTCAAACATGGTGCTGGAGTTGATGTGGATGAGAATAAGAGATTGAAGCTGTGGTGCCCGAAGGTGGGTCAATATGCATCGAGAAGAACAGATCCCGCGGACGGAGAGTCGACGAAGCTGAGTGAGCTCGGCAGGCTTTATCTCTGCGCAGTCTGGTCGGTATTCGGGGTCGTGCACGAGGAAAAGCTCGTTGAAGTTGGACAGCTCTAGTGACTGGAGAGCTGGAAAGGCCGAAAGGAAAGGTACAGCACGATGCATCGGGAAGTCACATTCGGTGCTACTGTTCATCAGCACAAGAGACGTTACCGTCTCAAATGCTGCAACGTTTTCCGGGGAAGGGAGGCACCGCACACCAAGCACGTACATTTCCCTCAACCTCTCATCATCCGCCTTGAAGTTCTTCACCAGCGGTACATCCCGTCCACCCCACCATGTCCTCGTACTATTCTCGTCATCCGGCGAGAGCACCTGCAAATCACTCTCCATCGACTTCTTCGGCGATAGCGTCACGAGGAGGCTCTCCAGCTGTGGCTCTTCTCCGTCTTTAACTGTCAGGAACCGGATGCGGGAGTATAGGTACGAGACGTTCCGCCACTTCGGCGCACCCCGCAGCGCGTACGAGAGCAGAGGAAGCACCGAATCCCGATGTCGAGTATCAAAGTCGATGTCCAGCGGGAGCTTCCCACTCCGATTCAGCCAAACATCCGCCTTGGACCGTAATCGCCGCGGCTCGAAGCGCGCATCGCTCAGGCGGAGGTGACTCCACAGTGACGGCAAGTCTGTCATTATCGCGCGCCATTGCGAATTCACGAGCGAGAGCGAGGCGGCCACATCTGGATCGTCCTCGATGCAGAAGGAGAAGATGAGGATGAGTAGCTCGATGGGCAGTTTGTTGAGCGGACTGTGCCCTGTTGGTGCTATCATTGGCATTGGGATAAGCTGAGTGCCAGTGTCGGTGATATTACCCGATACACAGGAGGTACTTGAGTGTTGCGAGTTGGGTATTTCATCCTCAATCGCCATTGCAGTGTTCTCTTCGTCTGCTGAGCTCAACGACTGAGGATCATGCTCATCGAGCAAGAAGTCGATGTACAGCCCCGACATGGTGGTGGTGGTGGTAGGAGTACAAGGTTAAGGCGCGTCCCGTGACTCGCGCTCGGACAAGCATCGGTATACAGCCCAACTCGGAGATTTTAAATATAGCAGCAACTCCGGATTTTTAGCCGCAGCCGCAAAAACAGATACAATCTATGTTTGGCCACAATAGAATAACATACAGACAGTAAAACAAGCCGAACTGAGTCGAGTGGCGATGATCAGGTAACAGAGTAGAGTTAACAGAATAGAGTTAACAGAGTAGAGTTAACAGTGTACACAGCGAAACAAATGAACAGTCCATAGAGAAACATATGCGGTGAGTAACAACACATCTAGCATCTAACCAGAGCACATCAAACACGCCTCCTTGTTCTCCAACGAGCACAGCAGCTTCGCCTCCGCAAGCTCGCGCTCCCGCTGTCTTTGCAACGCAGCAGCGTGCTCAGGGTCTACAGAGGCCTTGGAGTCCTCGCCATCAAGCGACAGTGGCTCAGGCTCTTCTGCCTTCACGGGCTGCGGCTCAGGCGAGGCATAGTGCGAATTTGTTGGTGACGCAGGGGGCTCTGACACTCGTCCAATTTGTTGAGGCGGAGGAGATGCAACAGGCGGCATCGGTCTCAGTACGGTGGCAAACGGCGCTGGGGCAGGCGCTGGAACCGGCGACGCAGTTCCGTTCGTAAGAGATGCAGCTGCTTCGGCAGCCTTGACCGCAGCCTTGTCCACAGTGAATTGAATAGCCTGCGAAGCAGAATGGGTACGGAGATAGTACATCCCAGTCTTCAAGCCCTTCTTCCATCCGTAGAAATGCATACTCGTCATCTGTCCATTTGACGGTGCTTGTAAATGAATATTCAAACTCTGACTCTGACAGATGAATGCCCCGCGATCCGCAGCCATGTCGATGATCTTCTTTTGCGAGATCTCCCAGACAGTCTTGTAGATCGCCTTCAGGTCGTCCGGTACACCGGGAACGTTCTGGACCGAACCATTGTGCGCGATGATGTGGTTGCGCATCTGTTCAGTCCAAAGACCACGTTCGACAAGCTCGCGGAGCAGCCACGGGCAGACTACCTGGAACTCTCCGGAGAGAACACGACGAGTGTAGATGTTGCTGGTGTAGGGCTCAAAGCATTCGTTGAAGCCAAGGATCTGACTTGTCGATGCAGTTGGCATCGGTGCAAGTAGCAACGAGTTACGAAGGCCAGTCGCTGCAATTTTCTCCTTGAGTGACTTCCAGTCCCAGAGATCACTAGGTTCAACACCCCAAAAGTCATACTGAAGCTTGCCTTGCGAAGCCGGACTGCCCTCCCACGTCGAATACGGACCCTCAGCAACAGCCATCTCACTGCTGGACTCAAGAGCAGCGTGATAGATCGTCTCGAAGATCTGGATGTTAAGTTTGCGAGCCTCCGGAGAGTCGAATGGTAAGCGAAGCGCCATAAAGGTATCTGCAAGACCTTGAACACCAATACCAATCGGACGATGACGCGTGTTCGAGTTGCGAGCTTCAGGAACAGGATAGTAGTTCACGTCGATGATACGGTTGAGGTTGAAGGTGACAACTTTCGCGACGTCATGCAGCTTTTGGAAGTCATATTTATTGCCGCGGATAAAGGATGGAAGAGCGATGGATGCAAGGTTGCAAACAGCAGTCTCATCTGGAGCAGAATACTCGATGATCTCAGTACAAAGGTTCGAAGACTTGATCGTGCCGAGATTTTGTTGGTTCGATTTACCTGGAGACGAATATTAGACTATGGTGAAAGAAATAATAAAAGATAACGTACGATTCGCAGAGTCCTTGTAAAGCATGAACGGACCTCCGGTCTCAACCTGAGCCTCGAGGATAGCATACCATAACTTTTGAGCCTTGATTGTTTTCTTTGCTCGGCCCTCCTTTTCATATTTCTCGAAGAGCGCTTCAAACTCTTCACCCCAGCATTCGTGCAGTCCGGGAGCCTCGTTCGGACAGAAGAGAGGCCATTCCCCGCCAGCTTCAACTCGCTTCATGCTATAAGGAAGTCAGATAAAGCCCTCCGAATGCAGCATACCAACTCACAAGAGGTCCGGAATCCAGAGAGCATAGAACAGATCACGAGCACGAACCTCTTCCTTACCATGGTTTTTGCGAAGGTCAAGGAACTCAAAGACATCCGCATGCCAAGGCTCAATATAGATGCAGAAGGCACCAGGACGCTTGTTGCCTCCCTGATCAACGTATCGGGCGGTCGCATCATAAGCACGAAGCATGGGGACAATTCCATTAGAGTAACCGTTTGTACCCGCAATATATGATCTGAACGACTCGTCAGCTTGAAAGTAGACAGCCTACAATCACAGCATACGCACCCAGTAGAGCGGATGCAATGAATTGCTAGACCGATCCCACCTGCGGTCTTACTAATCATCGCACATTGCTTCAGGGTATCGTAGATGCCTTCGATGCTATCATCCTTCATGCATACGAGGAAGCATGAGCTGAGTTGGGGTTTTGGAGTGCCGGCGTTGAAAAGAGTCGGACTCGCGTGCGTGAAATATCGCTGTGACATGAGATTGTAGGTCTCGACCGCTCGCTCGATATCACGACCATGGATACCGACAGCAACACGCATGAGCATGTGTTGAGGCCTCTCGGCAATCTTGCCGTTGATTCTGAGAAGGTATGAGCGCTCAAGAGTCTTAAAGCCAAAGTATTGGTAGTGGAAATCGCGCTCGTAAACGATGACTGAATCAAGCAGCTCCGCATTATCACGGACAACCTCGAAAGTTTCTTTCGAAATCATGCCAGCCGCCTTGCCTGTCTTTGGATTCACTGAGGTAGGTTAAGCACCTTATAGACAAAAGCATAACACGATGGAATGTTTACCATAGTTATACAAATCACTGATGACATCGGAAAACTTCTTCTTGGTCTCCTTGTGAAGGTTGGATATGGCGATACGGGCGGCAAGGATAGCATAGTCAGGGTGCTTAGTCGTGAGGTAAGCTGCGGTTTCGGCAGCAAGATTCTAATATAGGATGGTCAGCGTTAGTTTACATTGATGAGGGACGTTAGACTCACATCAAGTTCCACAGTGGTGACGCCTTGGTAGACGCCTGAGACAACCTTCTTCGTGATTCTAAGATAGATGAATCAGCTTCGATTACGCGCCCAACCTCCTGCGCCCTACTTACTCGATTGGGTCAACGTGCTTGGGGTCTAAGCCGAAACACAGCTTGCCAATACGCGCTGTGATCTGGGTGAAGTGTCAGAAAATTTGTGCAGCAGCGACCACAACCGGTGAGCATGACGCGTACCTTGTCGAATGCGACGCGTTCTTTGCGTCTGTGCGAGTTATGAAAGATAATATAGTGAGCAAAGCACGCTTTTATTGGCGCGTCAAGCCTCGTAAGAGACGTACCCATCTAAGCGACCACGAGTTAGACACGCACCAAAGAGAAGAAAGACATGCGTGGCACTCACCTCGTTTGTAGACGTATGCCATTGCAGGCTGCTGATTTTAACCTATCGATACAGACAAGAGAGAAGAGGACAGAAGGAGAGGGGGTGATAGTGGGATGAGAGATGAGAAGTGGTACGGTACGGTACGCGACGCGTCCATTATAAAGTGAGTGCCATCATATGCTTGGTAATCATCACGCTTTCAGTCGGAGTTTAAATCAAATTTCGCAAAACACTGAATTTTAATTCACGATGGCAGCGTAACAGATTTAGACTTCCTGAGAAATAACCATGCACGTCCTATCATTGAAATACGCGGTTTATACTTGGTTAAGCTGGAAGGATGATTTTAAAAAGCTCGAAAAGTGGGATATCACGCGTCATTGAACGTGGGAAGAACAACCTTGGACCTAATTAACGTGAGCATGACGCGCACGCGTTCTTGTCTCTTGTTTGGCCCACATCACATCTGACTCGGCTCAAATTCTCCTTCCGCGACTCTGGGACACATAGAGCCAAATCATATTTCCAATTGACTATCAAAACATGCCTACTTCAGCTCAAGCAACACACATCGTCAACCCAGTCTACGCAACTCCAGTGCTACGCGCCCCTTCACCAGCAGAGTCTATCAACACAGAGTACGGACAGGATGACTCGTCTATGGCAGACGCCGGAACGGATGACGAAGAGTTCGCGCGTCAGATCGAGGAGCAGATTGGTCTGAGGCGGACGACCTGGCAAGAGGCTGGGTCACCTAAACCGGTGATCTTGCCCCGACCACAGAAAGACAGTAAAGAGGAACAGCGTGAGTCTTCCTTGCACTCACGCGGGACCTGAACGTCGGCCAATCACTATAACTTAGAGCTATTCGAACGCGTCATGAAGAACTTGCGCGAAAAGGTCAAGGAGGTCGAAGACGAAGAACTCTTCGACTCCGTCGTGACTCTAAACCCCAGTCCAGCATTCGTACCTACAGATCCGACAGCCCAGGATGTCGAGGCCATCATGCGCAGCA
This sequence comes from Phlebopus portentosus, assembly GCA_037892935.1. Taxonomy (NCBI): domain Eukaryota; kingdom Fungi; phylum Basidiomycota; class Agaricomycetes; order Boletales; family Boletinellaceae; genus Phlebopus; species Phlebopus portentosus. The sequence continues at coordinate 647,118 of JAYXKI010000014.1, forward strand.
TGCTTCCCTTATCATTGTCCTCACCATCATCAAAATCACCTCAGCACGCTTCGACGTTCCCTCCCGCGTTCCCTACCAGTAATTCACCAAGCTACCCATCTACGATGACTGCTCTGATGCGGCCAACAAATGGAGATAGCAGCGGAATGGCGATGAGCGGGCTTCGATTTGGTAACTTGGGAAGGAATCAATGACGCACTGATCACAGCTCGAACTCGCCTTTTGCCTTAAGCTGACTACTACGGTAGTACTTAGGATGACCTTGCGCTATTGTTTTCTCGCTTGTAGATATTCTGCTCTGCTCTGCAACGATTAGAAATTGCTCTGTACTCACTATAATTTGAACCGGATTGTGTATAATGTCGGTTGACAACATGTCCTTTTAAAGGTGCCAACGCCAATATGCGACGAAGAATCTAATCTCAATGACAAAGTTCAAGGAAATAATTTTGCCCAAGTGGTGATCGTGGGAACAACTGACCAACTTTTGTGGAAATCTTGTCTGCGTGACCCGACCCTTCTCCCAATCCAATACTGCTACTCGGTGCAACATGGTAAGTAATCAGGTCGTTTATCCTAATGACCATCTAAGATTATTGACATTATTGTATTAGAGGCCAATACTTCTTCAAGGCAGGCATCTCAACTTAATCGAACTTCAATCACCTTTCTGACCCAAAAATTATCTTTCACAATCCTTGAAACAGGGCATGAGCGTTCATTAACGCAGATTAAATTCAACAAGGAGGGCGACTTACTCTTCTCATGCTCAAAAGACCTTATCATCAATGTCTGGTTCACCGATAACGGCGAGCGATTGGGGACATATGACGGGCACAACGGTACCGTCTGGACGATTGACGTCGACGGTATGTAGTCATCAATTATCTACTGTGAAATGAAGTAGTACTAAAAGTAAATACCTCTAGGCGATTCCAAACTTCTCGTTTCGGGATCAGCAGACAACACGATGAAGCTCTGGCAAGTCTCGACGGGCAAGTGTTTGTACACCTGGGAGTTCCCGACGGCGGTGAAGCGCGTGGCGTTTAGCCCGGATAGCACTCAGATTGTATGTATCACGGAGCAGCGTATGGGATATCAGGCTGCTATTCGGATTTTCGACATCAATAGAGAGGGAGATGGCACTCAGCGTACGTCTTAGCTTTTTTTGTTCAAATACGTATGAGCTTCAGGAAACATTGACGTCGTTCGTAGAATCCGAGGAACCTGTATCGATGTTCAACCCGATCGGTTCAAAACCCACCGTCTGCACTTTCGGGATAACACCCAACGTCATCCTTACCGGCCATGAATCCGGCAAAGTCGCGCTGTTCGATGCCAAAACGGGGGAAGAAACGCTCAACAACGAACGTGCACACATGGACGTTGTCACCGACCTCCAACTCTCCCCCGACCGCACGTACTTCGTTACCAGTAGCAAAGACAAAACTGCTCGTCTACATGATACGCGTACGCTTAGAGTGCTGAAGACGTACCAGACGGAAACGCCTTTGAATAGTGCGGCGATTGCACCTGGGAAGCCGTATGTGTTGCTGGGAGGGGGACAGGATGCAATGAGCGTTACGACGACTTCATCTCGCCAGGGGAAATTTGAGACGAGGTTTTGGCACAAGATCTTCGAGGAGGAACTTGGGAGAGTAAAGGGACATTTCGGGCCTATCAATACGTGCGTGATACTCCTCATCACGTCCACCTTTACCATATCATAATTTTTGGTTTGTGCGTTCACAGCTTGGCCGTACACCCTTCAGGGAAGTGCTACACATCAGGCGGGGAAGATGGGTTCGTGCGTGTGCATCATTTCGACGAGAGCTATTTCAAAGCGAAGCCTTATGGAGACCTCGAGATCGAGGATTAAAAAGTAAAACGAATGAAAGGGAAGAGTCGTATCGTTTGCATTTCATTTCATCCTTTCTCTTTTGGGTGAATCAGCCACTATCGCTGTCCCTCTCTGTTCCCTCTTTTTCTCCTTCCCACATCCAGGCTCAGCCCGTCGATTCGATTCTGAACGCTCTGCGATACGCACTGTGTCCGATGTCTCCGCGTCCCCCTCAACCATGACCCTCAGCACTCGACCGACCGACCGCCCCACCCTGCATTGCCATGCTGTGTCACTAGGTTTATATGTTACTAATGTGTCACCTTACATAGATGTACTCGATGCTTTCTACATATTCAATCTGAGAAAACGTTTTGCAGCTTCATGACGTCTTGGAAGACGCATAGCCCTTCAAACATAGCAGATGGCTCCACGCGACTTACGCACGACGGTGCCTTAAGGAGCTTCAAGTTGAGGACTTCGATAACCACCATCATGATCAGGCTCATTGACAAACCCATCTCGGAAGTTTTGTCTTTTTCTCCAACTATTACTAGCTCGCTCTATTCATGACGATGATGGAGTAATGTACGTCTTCCTCCTCTTCCGGGATGTGGAGGCAATGTCACTGATCCCCACCCTGATCCTATTCGTTATCCTTTATCGTAGAAGAGCCGATACTTGCACTGGCGTGGGCCTTGATTTGCTTTGCTGGTGTCTCGAAAAATGAGTGGTATCTGATGAGCATCAACGACTTGTCTGACAGTCTGATAAGACTAAGCAAGTTAACAAGAGTGGAACCGGTCACTCCATGCTCCAAGTCATTTCAGCTGTATGGAATAGTATCAGTGGCAACTGGGGGAGCTTCTCCAGATTAAGAGAGTTCAGAGGCCCATTCGAAAGTCACCGAGACCTTACTCGTCGATACTTAGTTTTCAGTCCTTTTTCGCTCCGGAACCGCAGAAACAGCGGTGCGTGCCGCATTGCATCTTACACGCCATTCCATCGAATAATCCGCGAGCCTTCTCTCTTATCTCTGTCGGATTGGAAGTCGGCTCATGAACTTGGAAGCTAGAATTTGCCTGTCATTTGAACCCCTTTCAGTCGCACCGCTTCAAGTTCGCGCGAGTGGATAAGTCTGGATTGAGGCTATGTTTTCACTTTCACAGAAGTGGAGGCAACTCAGGAGTTTTTGGAGATATGGTGAGTATTCTTGTTCTCGCGCTTCGCCACATGGAATTCCTTCCGTTTCCGAGTTGCGTGCATGCGGTCAAATATAGAACTATAGCCGCCGGTTCGCTTATTGTCCTTCAGTATCCCATCCCATCATCAAGCAGCCGGTCTCAACTGAGGGATGCTACGTCTGGTTTAGACGTATCGAACAGATATACCCATAAACTGTCGAAATAGGTTCTGCAATAACACCACTCGGACTTAAGCACGAGCAGGGCAGAAGAGCAATGCCCAAAGGAGCAGGCTCAATCTATTACAGCCTCACGAGCTAATCCCTCAAAGCCTTCCATCACGAGGAAGCACACTGAATCACGCGTACGTTTTTAGCCACATGTACAGGTATGCACCGCTTCTTGCGTATGAATTTTATTCTTGTTATCATCGCCAACTACCGCAACGCTTGCTTCTTCTCATATTCATGTTTCCATCCTACATCTCATCCGGCCCCTCTGATGTCAGATGCGGATGGAGCTACAGCGACTGCGCACCACGCGATGGGAATCGCGGTACTTTATGCTGACATGGCCTATCTAGTCTCTTTGGAGTATCTTCTCCTCGCCGGCCATGCTTCACGGGGGAAACGTCCTGGTCTGAGTCGTACTGGTTTGTTCTGCGCTGTCTTAATCTACAGCTGAGCATGCTATTAATATATCAATGATGCCGCGGAAATGTAGAATTATGACTTGGCTATGTGTGTGGTTCCTGTGGTGAGGCGCTGTTATCACTATCGGCTCCCGAAGAGAGCTTCTTTTGGTGTCTGTCTCCTAGGAGCTATTGCGCGAACTCTAGATCTTCTCGTCTTTGCCTAGAATAGTCTTCTCTCTATGTGCTGGAGATGACCCACTCCTACGTAGTGCAATTCGACCTTCTGGACGCCTATATAACAGCCCCAACATCCTGCTCGCTTGTCTCTTTGTATCAATCGCTGTTCCTCTTTCTGACTTTCAGTTCTAAACCCTTACAAAAGTATTCACCACGGGTTGCCAGCCATCCAGACTCTTTTCCATCATGACGCATCACCACCACGTCGTCATCAAAGCTCTGCCCATGAGAGCTCACCTGCTCAAGGGTGGCAGCGCAAAGCAGATTCTCGCCGTTGATCGAGCGCGCGTGCAGAAGCTCATTGCCGGACACTCTCCACATGGGCCTGCTGTTAAGCATAATAAGGCACTAAGGGCGGAGGTCCTAGCGAAGAAGCCATTTGCGACTGCGGAAGCAACTAGCATTGACGTTACGGATGCTGCGGTTACCTATACTATACAGGTTGGCGTTGGCTCGCCTGCGACGGACTACACGCTCTTGTAAGTCCCCCCTCGCGTCACAATTCATCTACTCGCACTGGCTAAATGTTATCTCATTCTAGGATTGACACGGGAAGTAGCAATACCTGGGTCGGCGCAGACAAGAAATACGTCAAAACCTCGACGTCTAAGGACACCGGAAAGACTGTCCAAGTCTCTTACGGCTCCGGATCCTTCAGTGGTGAAGAATACACGGATAAGGTCGCTCTCGGCGATGAACTTGTCATTGAGCAACAAGGTCTTGGTGTGGCACGCACTGCGCAAGTGAGTACATTATCCAGTCGCATCTCTGTATTTTTTATTCAGCGCTAACTCAATCCCGACAGGGCTTCGACGGCGTGGACGGCATTCTCGGCATCGGACCCGTCGATCTCACCGAAGGAACAGTCAAAGGCAATCAACCGGTTCCGACAGTAACAGACAACCTTTACACGCAAGGCACCATCCCAACAGAATCAATCGGCATCAGCTACAACCCTACCACCGGCAGCGGTTCCTCTTCGAACTTGATGAATGGTGAACTGACCTTTGGCGGAACCGATTCATCCAAGTTGACGGGCGAGATCACATATGTACCGATCACGTCTACGAGCCCTGCCTCTGCTTACTGGGGTATTGATCAGGTGTGTTCATTCGTAATTCGCGAAAAAGGTACAACTAATCGAGTTTTGTTAATTTAAGTCAATCACGTACGGAAACTCAGAGACGTCCATCCTGAACACCACGGCAGGCATCGTCGATACTGGCACAACTTTGCTATACCTTGCAACCGATGCATTCCAAGCGTATCAGCGTGCAACGGGAGCGACTCTCGATCAGACGACAGGTCTTCTCAAGCTCTCAGCCAGCGAATACAGTAATCTGCAGAGTCTGTTCTTCCAAATTGGAGGAACGACGTTCGAGATGACTCCTAACGCGCAAATCTGGCCCCGGTCACTGAACAGCGAACTCGGTGGAGACGATGATTCGATCTACCTCGTTGCTGCGGATAATGGACAAAACAGTGGGCAGGGACTCGATTTCATTAACGGATTCGTCTGGCGTACGTGCACTTTTCTTTCCATCTTCTAGGTCTTCCGAGGCTAATTATTCGATCCCACAGTCCAACGTTTCTACACTATTTTCGATACGACCAATTCTCGTGTTGGCATCGCCACGACGGAGTTCACGGATGCTGAGACGAACTGAACGTTTTATAACTCTTGCATTGATGGTCCCCTTGATAAGATCGTGAAGCAAGCGAACTTTGTATGAATATCTCTTCCCGCGACCGACTGCTATTTCTGTCTAGTCAAGATGGACTTGTATCTACCGTGCAATATCTTGACCTGAATGTAGTGAACCATAGTTTCTACATCATGCTTATAATATAAAGGGCCGTTATTGATGGCTAACAGGTACCAGTTGCCGAACGGCCGGCATGGATGGTAATGCTGCAAGTAAATTTCGTAAATGTATTTGGGCATTATTTACAATGTAAGTTGTTTTCTAGTTAAAAAATCATAATTGAAGGTGCCATTTTCCTTCGTTCCGAGCTCTTAAAGGAGCCATAAAAGATGTATAGAGAAGAAAATTATTCCCCAAGCTTCTTGGGAATTCTGTGACTCATGCACGAAGCTCTTTACTGAAGAAATGAGTACAAAACAAGTTTTGATTGAATGCGTCAGATCAAATAGTTGTGGTTCATTTGTATTCTGCGACTCTAATGGTGTCCCATAAGATGTCCAAGCATCTTCAACAACGTCGAACCAGCTCCCTATTAATTTATTCAGATTTCAATCAGCTGTCGATATAACCAATTTCTCTGCCAGAATTATTCGAATTGCTTTAGCCATGCCGTGCACTCAAATCTAAAATCATCATTCAAGTCGTTGATGATTTACTTTTTCAAATTCATTGGCTAAAGGCATGTCGACTGATGTTATCTTATAAATATGTCAAAATTTCAACTTATGCAACACAATAGATACCATCTAAACATGTGATGGAAAGTCTTCTCGATGGTAGTCTAAGAATGCTCACTCCAAGTATCTGTGGCTGTAGAAGATTGTCATGACTGAATGATGGAAAATCAACAAAGAAGTCGATTCGTTTTGTTCACTGTATCATCAACAAAGTTATTCCGTGGAAATCATTATGAGAGTGCGGATGATCTCCTCCTGACAGTTCATGAAACTTTTTCTCGACTTATCAATATGCATTTCCACTTATTCGTCGCTGATGGACACTACCGTTTGGTTGATAGTCAGTTACGCATGATGGAATCTCCTGTTCAAGGTTTTACTCTTTTCGGAGTAGAAAGCGTTAAGCGATTTCATTCTGAAGGTTGATTGGTAGACTTTGGCCTGCTGATGGTGCATTAGAGGACTACGACGACGAACTTGGGTATACTCTTGGGAATGCGAGTGCATTCAATACAGACTTCTCATGGGATACTGGCGCCATTTGTTTGGAAAGTAAATCCCAGAAGCAATTGTATTGCTCGCGATCTTCAGGGCTAGTCCGAGGCCTTCGAGGAGATCAAACTCGAAATGTTAATGTATTGGACGGTATCTATTGCCTGCCTTTTCAGTGCTCCTCGGACAGCCTTGAATTGCGAAACTATAGATACTGTGTAAGTAAAGGTCTCGAATGCTTGATAGCTCGAGAGTAGTAATGGCAAAAGAGAGAGGATCAATGCAAATATACGTCGTAAAGGTCATGAGATTGTCGTGAGGCCCAGGAGTTGAACACCCCGCAGGATGCTCAGGACACGTCTGAACATCTCAAAATAGAACAGACGGAACGAAGGGAGACATGGAACGCCGTTAGGCGCGTTCTATGGTAAGGACGGCCACTCGTCCATCCTGAGCGATACCATGATTGATGCCTGTGGGAACACCAAGGTAATGTAAGAGTCAAAATTTACGTGTGCCAAGTGTGCCAAGTCAGAGGAAATTAGGAAGCATTCAGAATGCGTTGCAAGATCACACAGAGCATCCTCCGAGGTGGATAAAGTTCCCCGCTCAGAGAGATGCCTCCACCTCCACAAAAGGAATCACTTGCAAGAAGCGTCCAGATCTGTGGATCTCGAGCCGACGGTAAAAAGAGTTTCGTCGCGTCGGCATCACTTGCCGAGAATAAACCAAAGAATCAAACCCTCACCACGTCTTCCAGGTTTCAGCAGGTCGTTCTGGTTCCAGACTACATCCGCGCGCCACCACATACCTTTCCAATGGCTTCCAGCCGCTGCTTTCTCAACGAGTAGATCTCGGCCGATATTATATCCATCATCGACGATCCTATGATTCTTACTGGAGTCCTATTAAATTAATAAAAATAGGTACAATGAATGTCTAAGTTACGGTTTGCAACGCTCACCTCTTCCTTGGACACTCTGTGATTTGAACGCGATCATCGCAAGGAAAGAGTCGAGGAAAATCAGTAGGTGCTCCTTTAATCTCAAAATCAATCTCACGCTAGGAACCATCCACCGCTGTTCGCAAGCGTACCATTCTGCTTCCAGGCCCGGAAATGATTTCCACCTGACAGGTTGAAATGTGAGATACAAAACAGTTCCGCGGAATTGGAATGGCTCAGGATTGATGCTATGGGATAAGCGGATAAAACAAAGGACGAAGCTTTCCATCATGAAGTAGACAGTTCACTTCGGATGGTGCTGACCTCCGCCGAACTTAAGAACTTCGGGTGCTTTGTAAGGTAGACCACGCACTCATCACATAGCCGAGAGGGGACATTCGCACGTAAGGAAGGGAAGGTTGGAAGACATACCTGCCACGCTTTCCCAACATGTTCCCCATACGGGGAAGTAGTGCTGCCGGGCAAGAAAGAGCTCTTCCTTGCGCCCGTCTCCGTCACCCAAGTCTGCACGGTGGATATTACCGTAGTGCAGGCCCAGGCACTCTTCGGAGAATCCAATTGACCTTGCGGAAAGTACGGAAATTTGATTTGAGAAGATCGCATCTTACTCGTCGTTTTTCAGAAGAACTCACTTTGCATAGTAATGGAAACCTGCCTCCGTCAGAATGAAGGGGTCAGAATGGCCGGAGATGATCACGTTGAGCGGCTCTCCGAAGTATCGTGTTGTGAACTGAATGCAATCAAAGTTATGCCAGAAATTTCGTTGGTAAGTGAGTGAACTTTGATCCTGCGAGCGTGATTGCTGCACTAAACGCAGGACGGAACGAGATACGTACATCAAGCATGCGTCCGCCATTGATTCGCGGATCATACCAGCCCGGAAGCACACCTTTCGCATCTAGGCTCCACTGTTCCCGTGCCGAGAGTACACCCGAATCGTCGCTGCCAGGTCCGAGACTGCTAGGTAGACAAAACGCGATAGAAGCCGCAAAGACCAGGTACACGCATTGAAGGACAGATAGTGGTAAGGACATCTAGATGAAAGAGTGAAAGCAAGCAGTAAAATCTACGGGGGCTGTTACTTAGTCGGTAGTCGCTGCCATCTATCTTGCACGAAAATGTTTGGGATGATTGTGGTGAAGAGGCTTCCCTCCGCAGTTCACGGGTACGCGATCACGTGCCTGACGGACGTTACGATTATATACGCGAAATTCTGTACAAATTATTTCGTATTACGTCAGTTTATAAGCAATTATAACTGCCTATGACTGATTGCGAAAGCTCATCAGGCAATATAAACCACATACGCGGTTATAAAACCGAGCAGAATTTTGCGATGCTAAGTGGGTATAATTTTCCGCTACATGCTACGGTCTCGGCATTACTAGGCAGCATATCCAGTCTTTCATATCAAACCAAATTACATGTGGGTAGCGGGAAAGTTAGATGAATGGGAAGGAACGTCTCATTAAACTCATTTACAGGCACTCCGACATCAAATACTAATCCATCAAAGCGTCCAACCAAGTGCAGCATTAACGATAACAGTGAATTGTCCTCCATATTTGGCTCTGACTTCATCCCTTCGTTGGGCAATACTTACCAAGAGCAGGAAAAACTTGGAAAAGAAAGACATCAATATTGGTTCCAGAGAGATAACCACAATCAGTTCGCGTACAGAGAAGAATGCAGTGCAGTAGGTTGTGCATCGGATAATAATGAACTTCCAAGAAATTAGGAGGCGTTCTAAAAAAAAGGTTGAAATACTCGTATGCAAACAGGAGGCGAAATGCAACGGAAATGATCTCCGGAGATTGATTGTCACGCGAGCGTGTGGGCCAGGTTTCATTCTTGAATCTTTCCGTTGGATTACGTGCAGGACCACTGTTTTCCGAGACAGGACCTCAGTTCGGACCAAACTCCGTTGAAGACGTAGCTAAGTTCTGATCAATGCCGGCATACGGAGTCTCGCGGAAGAATGCGCCCTTCCGCTATCACTAGGCGATGGAGACGTGGGATTAGCCACCATGGGCGGCGTTGGTGCGGACATGTCCTTAAGCTATTGTAAACCAACGCACTGGGAGTTGTCGAGTGAGTGAAAGATAGGAATCGTAAAAGATGGTGTGTTAATAGGAAGGCCTGAGTCTTTGCGGGACTGCCGTAATTATTCCATGCGCCATTTTCAGACACAGTAGCCAAGCTGATGGTTCAGCATTCATGCATACAAGAAAGCGTCCGACCACGAGTGATCGATAGTGAGTCAAACAATGCACTTCTCCAAATAACAGTAACCTTTCGGAGAAGATAAGAGCCTTTTGCAAATTGACGGCGAGCTCAAAGTGAGTAACGTAGTTAGAGAATATCCACCACGTTTGTTGCACATTTACGAGAGTACCCTCAACTGCACCAACCAGGACAATGGTACTTGCCCATACGTGAAGCTGCTGATCATGAGTATCCAAATGATGCTTCCGGTATGGGACGGAAATGATTAGGAATCACCAGTGAATAATCCCGATACCTTGCAGATTTTTGTGATGTACGCGCCCCAAGCTTTCGAAGCGCCCGGCCAAGACAGAACAGGTACTGACCGAAATCCGATAACAAAGCCATGAGAGTGTGCTCCGAGTCTACATGGAAGGAGACTTAAATCATAAATCGAGTTTTTTGACAAGCGAAACGGTTAGCATTAGCATTTCACAGGTTGATGGACATCTCAAACAAAGCTACACTGGTTAGACATGTGTCGTTTCAGCAAGCAACGCGTAGACGCAGTCCCATGAGAAACTCACGATCGTATGTACAGTCAGTCCAAAAAGGACAATCCTTTCTTGTGCCAGCTTTCGTAAATCGCAGGGTAGTGCGATTTTTGTCTAAGAGAAGTTTAATAATGCTCGAGTTGGGAAGTCTTCACTGAATAGTAGCGAATATCAAGGACAAGTGCGTACCATCGGCACCATGCTCAACATTCTGCTAGTTCCTCTGTAATCAATGCACAGATCGAGATCGGGCCGCTGAAGTTGTGTATTCCTATCGGTATCACCGACCTTACGCAGGTTATTATCCAATTCAATGTTCTCCAATTCAATCTTGCCGACCGGTTTCCTTGGCACCGCGTCTAGAAGGCAGCTGGGAAAGTAGCCGAGTACGTAGCACGAAGTCTTCGAGTAATGAGTATACATGTGCCTCAGTGGCCCCTGATAGGCGGGAACTGGAATCCCCAAGTGCGCTGGGCACGGAGATCGAGAAAACAAAAACAAAAAATCGGCATCAGACTCGGACTCGGACTCGGGTGTCGGGACTGGGACTCCATCTCCACAGAAGGTGCCAAGACTTAGCCATGTTGATTTGCTTAATGAAAGCCTGCGATTGATGGCCGCTAATCATGGAAGAAGAAACACCTTGGCCGAGAGGGAATGCCTGGAATGCCGAGCTGAAGGTCGGATGAACAAATGGAGTCGGAAACGGAGCGTGGGCCGTCCGCTCACATCGACTTATCTGGCATGCCAAGCGTCGATCGCGCAACTCAAAATGCGGTCACCGGAGTTCTGTTCTCTTCGTAGCTTTCTTATCATAAAAGCATATCTTGTAAGGAAGGTCGGAGTGGTGCAAGCGACGCAAATGGTAAGAAAGGGGGAAAAAGTACCGCACGGAAGCAAAATTCGTTTCCCATCAAGCAATATCATCCGAAAGGGCAGATGTGAATAGATATATGTTCTAGGCGTGAGATTGAGAATCATGACCCAGGACCCAAGGAGATGGCGTACTTGCCGGCACAGAGAAAGAACTGACGAAGCTTCAAGAAGAAAGAAGCACCCCCAAAGCATTTACCAATGTATTCTCTGGATTTGATTGGAGAAAGAAATCCGTGTGATGACCCTTGTTACTTTGTTCTCTTGGAACTCGAGGTACTGGGGGGAAGCGTGACGGGTCCTTGGTCACCGCGAGGAGCCATCCAAAACTGATGGTGGATTGCAAATGCGCAAAACGACATCTGTTTACAAATTTGCGTGTGTAAGAGGGCCACTTCTGTCGTTGCTTACATGAAAATAAGGACCTACCTGAGAGCAGACATGACCACATGTACAGTTGACCACACTCCTCTGAGGCTAGCGATAGACGGGACAATAGTATTAAGAATGTTACACTTTGCTTTAGCAGTCTATATACACGTGCAGACCCGTCTCCAAAATGATATCAAGAGAAAGCATTGTGAGAGCACAGAAATGACTAGTAGTATGACAGATATTGAGTGGATAGAAAAGGCAAAACAGAACAGAACAGAAGACAAATCAGCAGAGAGGGGATCAATGCGGCAAACAGACAGATGATGCTGGCACAGCGGCGATGAGAAAGCAGTTAGAGATTTCAAGAGGTCATCAGTCCGGAAGTCTCAGTGCGCTCGAGGACGTCCAAGAAACGCGTCCACTCGCCCTGTCCGAACCCTACCGAAGCACCCCACATGGATACGTTATCTGCGCCCGGAGCGGAGGGTGTGCTGCAAAGGCACCACCAGCGGAAGTAGGAAGCGGGAACGTAGGCGTCGGGCGGAGCCCACTTGCCGCTACCGTCGTGGCAGAACCATTCTGTGCAGCATAAGCAGAATAATCTTGGGTGCTTCCATTTGAGGGTGGGGTGGCTGTACTACTGCTGGTGTGGCTGGGCGCAAGGATGTCTGCGAGCTGCGCTTGCGAGGCGTTGCGCGAGTAAGGCGGGGCCGGCGTCAAGCCGGTGTGCCCGTTCGAACGTGGGATGGTGGGTGAGATTAGTGGCATGAGCGCCGTCCCGCCCGGGGAAGATGTGCCAGAAGCGCCGTTTGCGCGCAACGTAGTCGGCGAAGTTGGATGCCCCGAGCTGCGCGGAGAGTCTGTGTGATGTGATCGCGCGCCGTGCCCGTGGTTGGCCATCGAGTCATGATAAGGGAAGGCAAGACTCTTGACAAGCGCAATGACATTCTCTTTGGACCTCCCGCGTAGTTCTCCGTCCTCAACATCGGGATCATACAAGGGACGCAGCGCGAGCAACATATCGCTCGCCTTATCCGCGATCGCAACGCCGCGCGACATGCTCAACAAATCAAGCACCCGGCGAATATTTGCGCGGAACAGACTTGCACCAGGCTGGTTCGGGTCCGCGACGAGCTGAAGTGAGAAGAACATCGCCGCTGAGAAGCAATGGAATGGACCCCAATGTACATGCGCAGAGACCGCGAGCGACGCATTATTCCCGGTCCCGAGCACTTCAGGCCGAGCCTGCGCTACGAGTTGAATGAGCTTGTCTGCTGCACTCGCAGCGGTGTCCAACGATTGCGCCATACGCGCATGATGTTCGGTGTTCACGGTCGCATTCGCATTCTTCCCTGACGAAGAAGCGTTCTGCGTGGGGTGGGTGTCGTGTGCAGCAGCAGCATACGGGCGGTGCAGCGTGAATCGGATATGATAGTAGCTTGTACGGATTCTGTAAGATAGACAATATGAGTTAGGTGGAAACTAAGAATCGAAGAGAAGCTTTGCCGGCCGCAGCGGGATTGAGACGTACATTACGCTGAGAACGCCAAGACGCATATCCGCCGGGTCGGGGCTGGCGAGTGAACGTGCGAGACGGTACTCATCCACTTATGCGATGATGGGAAATGTGGTGTTAGTATATTTCTTCCAAATTAGGAGCTGCACATCAAAGAAGATAGACTTACAGTCAAGCTCTCTTGGCAGATCATCCATCCACTCAACGAGGTCCTTATCGTGCTCGAGGACACGCGAGTACGGCACTGGCCGAATTGATACCGCGTCATCAACTATATCCCCCAGAATATCTGCCAGCTTGAACATGTAGATGTTTGGCAAGAACAGGCGGCCGGTTTTGTCGATGCTGGTGTCAACGTGGGACGGCATACGCGTATCAAAGTGATGGCCAGCGATGGATAGGGGACGACCGAAAAGGAAGCACTGCCATCTAGATTACAATTTCTTAGGGCGCCAGTTGCTAATCAAAACGGATTCTCAATCAAGGACTAACCGTTCGAGCAAAAGGATATGCCACCATGCCCATCGGCGGCGTTCTGCCACTTCGCGATGCATGCGCCACTTATCGGGATCGCGATGTAGACCCATGGCCGTTCCGATGCTGACAAGTTCACCGCGAATAGACCAGATTTCTTCGCTCTCGTTCTTTGAGAGAGTAAGATAATGCGTGCGGATGAGTAGCAATTCGACAAGTTCGAGTGAGAGCTGACGGCTCTCTGCTCGATACCTTGCGAGCGCCTCGCATCCTACCATGTAGAAGCGCTCACCAATATCCTATAATTAATTAAGTTAGAACGGATATCTCCGTAAAGACGAATTTTGAAAATAACGACTGACCTCGCGTGATACGCCTGGAAGCGCTGACAGCAAAGCATGCTGTTCGGGTAAGTATCGCACCGCAACAGCCATAACGACAGCGAGAGTCGCGAGCATGAGCCGGTCTGCTGACGCGCATTCCTTGAAGCGATTCCAAGACGCAGTGAAGGTGGGCGGATAGACATGTCGGTACATCCAATTGCAAAAATTGAGATAATAGTCGACAAGCCCGTCAATGACGTGGATCGCGGGCAGCTGCGCTAGAAGGTCGTCGTCGAATCCACGTGAGATATCCGTCGGTACGTCGTCCGCTTCCGAGTCACCGCTGGACCCACGTTCGGTTTCGTCGTTTCCATCGCGGGCGTCATTCTTAAGCGAATACAGAAGCGTGGCTGTCGAAGTTGGGCCAGCGTAGAAGCCGCCTTTGCCGCGCTCGGCGAGCATGCCGGGCACTGCCAGCGCATCTGCGTCGGGTTCCTGTTTGACGGAGTTGTGTAATTGAGAGCTCGTAGGTTCGCGTCTTGAAGACTTGGCAGATGATGACGCGCTCGCGTCTGCCGCACGTGCAGTTATACCGCGGATAACATACGCTTCAAGTGTCGCGACTGACTGGCGTATACGGGCAATTTCGTTATGCGGATCAATACCATTGCGTCTACAAATCAAAGTTTCTTAAGTTCAGAATCATCAAAGGTACAGACGAAAGAGAGCTTACCGATGGCCATTTTCGTCTTTGGCGTCGCTGTAGCATTGCGGAGCGGTACCTTGAAAAATAAACAACTTGTCAGAGAAGAATGCTCTGCCTGTCTGAGAGAAATCTTTACCTCTGAGTATACATGATGAACATGGTCGAGCTCTACGGAGTTACTGTCAGATTAACAGACAGACGTGAACAATTGAGTAGACAGACTTGTCACATTTCAGTTTGCTGGTACGACAAGGAGCACAATTGATAGCCTTGCGCGCTCTCTTTGTGGGAGGACGCGTCGTAGCACCATTTGGCTGGTGGTCATGTTCATGTTCATCACCGCGCTCAGGTGATCTGTGTTTTGCCGGATGATGGGAGAGTTGGTCTGATGGTGGAGAGGGAGACATTGGTAGGGGAGAAGACTGCAATCCTCGGGTCAGAGTACCTGAAGAGAGCGCGGTTAGCGAGAGAGCGAGCTGCTGATTGTGATGAGCAAGATATACGGATGGAGGTATTTCTATGAGTGGAAGGGACGGACGACGGAACAGACGGAGAAGGGGAGATGATAGGAGAATAGGACCGCCACGGAGACCGTGGTGTGGATAAAATAAGGGGAAGGGGAGGAGGAGGAGGAGGAGGAGGAGAAGTGCTAGTAGTAGATGTGCAGGAGTAGACTGACTGGCGGGAAGGAATCCTCGGTTGATCAAAGGAAAGGAAAGGAAGGGAAAGTAAGGTTAGGCAGGAGCGACCGAGATACACATCTCTTCTGGTCACTAGAACACTATTATTGCTGCTGTTGCTACTATTGCTTCCTCTCTTCTCCTCTTCGGTCCGTGTCCACGTCTGGTGTCCGCTCTGTCTCTGCGTTCGTGTCCGTGTCCGTGTCCGTGTCCGTGTCCGAAGCAGCAATATCCAATTTGCCCACGCCATTTTCATCATTTTCATATTTTCTCCAATCTCCGAGGTCTCCGGTCGCACAACGCGCCGACGCGTCCTCTGAACGAACGTTTCCATACCCCCTTATGGAAGGGCACGTATTTGGATGAGTGGCCGTAATTAATGGCTGTCTATTCCCGTTATTCCCGTTGTCGACTCAAATCTCGACCTGCCTCATTTGGCTCGTCCAATTTTCCCTCTCAACTCCCATTCCGTCTTGGCTAAAAAAATGACATATCTCGTAAACTCGATATAGAACGCATCACTAAAGTGCCTTTGAACCAGTGCATCTGCCTGCCAGCTCTTATTTCGTTCATCCCCATGACATGTCCTTTCTCCTGTCGACTGACTGTTGGGAACTATTATCCGCTACAGGTGCAATGCTGACTATCCATCCGATCATCTCTCTTTTCTTCAATCGAGTCCCTGTATAAGCCCACGGAACAGTTCTAGATCCTCAGCGGTTGTCCGGCTTGTCGCTCTGCTGTTCCTTCGTGTGATGAACCGTGACACATCTTCAGATTTTAACTGGCTCTGATCATCTCCTAAACGGCATCCTGTCCTGTGGCTATGGTGTCTGGTCACGTGAAGCATTCAGTCCTTTTGATTTCGTCTGACAAACTTTTTGGTCTATCGAGGGCTAGGTTGATTCCTGGGGTACTTATGCGGGCAGAGATGGGCCAATAGTCAATTTTCACCAATCTAGACGCCACCGTCCTGCCCCTCTTGCGCCATCACTCGCAACGATGACCGTGCAGACTTTCGTCGCTCTCCATCCAACCGACGTCGAAGTAAGTTTCCTTTTTTAACTTAATTTTATAATTTTAGATATTCCAAGGGCCGCTCTCCCTTCCTTTCATTCCTGTGTGACGGAGCTAACCGTGGATTCCGGATATATTAAGGCGCAGAAGCCACTCGAGCATCTGGTCCTTGAATGGCAGAATATCTCGTATTCAATCAAGGGAAAACCTATCCTGACCAATGTTTCCGGCTCAGTTGCTTCTGGAGAGATGCTTGCTGGTAGGCAATAACATTGTGATGATATCACAACATCTAGTGAATCAACGCATGTAGTGATGGGCCCCTCTGGAGCCGGAAAGTCGACCATATTGGATGTTTTGTCCAAGCGTACTCCAGCCACCCAGGGAAAGGTCAGTTTCCATTCCCCAAACTTGCGATGATTGGCTAGACGTGAATTAAATGGGATTCTCAGGTTGCCGTGAACGGACATGATCGCATTAGTATGAAGGAACTTGCAGCATACGTCGAACAAGACGACGCGCTGCTTGGCGTGCTCACGGTCCAAGAAACTATCACCTTCGCTGCGCGTCTAAGGTGGAGTTTTCATAGATAACCTTTCATCGTTCCCCGGAACCCTCAACTCTAATCCTCAAATGATTTCGCAGCTTGGACCCTTCTACACCGAAGCAAGTAATTCATGAGCGCGTCGAACGCGTTATCACAGAATTCGGCCTCACGGATGTACGCCGTAACCGGATTGGTAACGTTATCCAGCGAGGTATCTCAGGTGGCCAAAAGCGTCGCGTCACGCTCGGCGCAGGGCTCGTCACGATGCCGAAGATACTGCTTCTCGACGAACCGACTAGTGGCCTCGACAGCCGGGCGAGCTATGAAGTCCTCCAAGCCGGTACGTCCCGTTCCCTTTCTCTATTGTATCGCCTGGATAATCTACAGGAAGAATACTCATTATCTTTGTTGCATCATCTCATCATCATCACCCTTCCCCTTCAAAATGCTAATTATAATTATTTCAAATGATTATTATAGTGAAGAGAGTCGCTGAGCAGCATGGTATGATTGTCATTGCGAGTATTCACCAGCCAAACTGGGAGTCGTTTGCGCTCTTCGATAAGCTGCTCCTTCTTGCGCAGGGTCGCACCGTCTACTTCGGCCCGATTGGTAAGGGAGACAAAATCCGATTTTTGAATTTGTTTCCATCTCTACCTGAAACTGACAGTATCTCTCTTTCTATTTCCTTCAGATCTGTTGTCGAAGTATCTGGACAAAGGTCTTTCTCACCCGGTGCCGCTCCATGCGAATCCGGCCGACCATGCGCTCGACGTTACGAGTACCGATTTCATCCGCGACGCTGCACAGCGTGAAATGCGCGCCCGTGAGCTCGCAGAGCGCTGGGAAGCATACGCTCAGGATCATCAAGCTGAATACATACCTCACCTCACCGCGAAAATCGAACGCGGCGTGGCTATCGCAAAGAAACTGCAAAATCCAGTTGGTGAAGAGCGTCGATCCGTTTTGGGGAACCTCCACCGCGGTATTCATCAGACTTTCATTCTAATGGAGCGAAATGCGATCAATTACTCGCGTAACTTGCTTGCCTACGGCGTGAGAATCGGAATGTATTGTAAGCATTTCGTTGCTCTTTTTTATTATTACCTTCTCTACTTCGGGCCGGTTCTGAACTACGTGATCGAAATTGAATACTTGTCGGTCTCTGACATCACTGTTTTTCTCTCGCGGTGCCTGATGCTCTTGATACACCTATACACCTACGTCATTTCGCAGTGGGCATGGGCGTTCTATTGGCGACTGTTTGGGTCAATCTCGCCCAGACATCTGCAAAAATAGTACGTTGTACTCATTTATTCTATTTTCGGATCTATTAGTCCTTGTTCTAACGAAACGAATCTCGTCCATCTCTCCCACTGTTGGCGCTGTGACGTCGTTGAACCTTTTTTTCTTCGCGTTTGTATTGATCTCCTCTCCTCGGGGCGGGTGTGTGATGCGCAATCGGGCCAGAACGACCGACTCAGCGTGCATTTCTATTCCGTGGCTTTCCTCGGGTTCATGAGCGTAGCAGGCATTCCAGCTTTCCTGGAGGAACGACTCGTCTTCGTACGGGAGCGTATGAATGGGCTGTACGGACCGGCTGCGTACGTCCTGGCGAATTCGATCGTAACTCTCCCGTACCTATTCTTGTGTGCTCTGCTCTTTGCCGTGCTTTGCTACTGGAGCATCGGCCTTAATCCTGGGGCAGAACACTTCTTCAAGTTCCTCGGAGTGCTGTTCCTTGCTGTCTATGCGGCGGAATCTCAGGTACGACTTCCTTTTTCTTTTTCTCCTTTTTTGATACGCTCCCTCGAGATCTCCGAGGCGCAATGAGATTTCTGAACTTGGGTTGACTCTATTTTCGTAGTCCGCGATGGTCGCTGCCATCATCCCGATCTTTGTGGCATCGCTTGCTATCGCATCTTTCCTAAATGGCTTCTGGATGGTCGGTAGTTTTTTTATTCTCTCCTCGGTCACTGACTGAACTTATTTTTTGACGCACGTAACGAACGTGTTTGCCGAACACAAAAAGTGCGTTGGAGGCTATTTCATCCGTGCAGTGAACCTTCCGCGTTTCTGGTACTATTGGGCACATTGGATCGATTATCAGGTTTGGGCTAGCTCTTCTTTCTCTTCATTCATTGAAGTTGACTGATCTATATTTAGACATACGCATTTAACTTGCTTGTGTTTAATGACTTTCACGGTATCATGTTGACGTGTGCAGAGCAGAATGATGGCAGCTGCTTTTGCGACTACCCCAGTTCTCTCGTCGCCCAGGGTCAATGTGCAATTGCGGGAGATGACGTTTTAGAGGTACGAAAATTCTAGTGTTCATCGATTGCCTTTCGGGCTTGATAACTCTAATGTTTATCAACTTTCTTCTCCATGTTATTTTTATACCATATTATGGATCTTGACGACACGAAAACGGATTTCGATCGTACCTCGCTTGTCTTGTGTACAATTTCTCCCACCGCGCCCATCTCATGATGCAATCGTCGGTCCACCGATACGCGGTTGTTCCGCTGTCTCCGCCTCATCCGCTTTTCCCCTGATACATATACATGATACGATAATCGGGTCTGGTTCGGTTTTTGCGGATCTGTTTGGTGATGTGCACGCACGCTCGTTCATGAACCTCCGCCGATGGCTCGCCTTGCTTCTTTCACTCACCTGTCACTCGGTCGCGACCGTATTGCATGCGGTCGTTGGCTCGTCACGAACGTGTTTTCGTTCTGTCAAAACATCGTGCTCAACGGAATCGTTCCGCTTCCGCTTCTGCATCCGTCCTCATCTGCTTCTTCTCGATAACTTGGCTACATCTCTCTTTATTTGGCCTGCTTCTTCTTCTCGACCACCGGCGACAACTATAATCTTGGTAAACTGCTATGTGCGCTCTATGGACACAACTTATTCCTTCTTCTATCGATGGATCGACTCCGACTCGACTTCGCGCTATTACAGGCTTTGGACATTCGCGAGATAAGCTTCGACCTTTACGCAGCGATCCTTTTGCTCATCGCATTGACATATCGCGTCCTACTCTACGTCATTCTCGTCTTCAAGAAGCGGTGAAGCGGTGAAGTCGTTCAGTGAATTGCGGAGCTCCACTCCTTCCTTCGTGGCCTTCCGCACTATCTATTCCAGTCCAATTCGTTATTGTAACTTTGGATCGACGAGACGGACATCGAGGATGATGTAAGGCAGCGGTCAAGTCGGGCACTAGTTTCAGCCAACTTCTTATTCATTTCTTTCAACTTCTTCTTTCCCAGCTCAGCGATTTAGCGATTATTTTTATTTTCGTTCACTTTTGTAACGCCTTGCAGTTTGCGCGGCGTTCCGGTGGCGTGGTTTTATTCGGCCTTTTTCAAGAGAGAATAGGTTGACTATTCAACGATAAACAGTATAGATAGCGTACTGCTGAATAAAAATAGCTTCTGTCTTTAGCCTGTTCCATTAGGTAACTGTCCTTGTAAGGCGATTTACATGCCAATAAAGGGGTACGTGGCCCTACCTTCCGCTTAAAAAGCCCACATGGCGAAGCATGAAGAGAAAAAAAGATTCTTTAAACCTGTGTCTTTTTGTAGTTACAATCAAGTCATAGTAATGCGTACCCAAGAACCAAATGACATACTGGATCTCCGTGTGGTTGGGATTCTCGCTTTGGTGCTATTTGGCAGGAGAATTCGATATGTAAATCCCAGTCACTTATTTCATACAAAAGTTTATCCCCTTTTACCCATCAATACAAATGCCCGTCTTCTGAAGAACCTGCTCTTCCTACCTTCATTAAACACACGCCGTTTACTTTCCCCCATCGATACTAACATCTGGAGTAAGCTTGTTCTTAGGCATTCTTCGTCTGGTGGATCTACACATGGTTAACTTGCACTTAACTGGTGTCTCTCGTGCTTCTGAACTGCTCGCCTGTTGCTTCCGAAGCAGGGAACGTGCGACACGAAACATACATGACTAACGGGCGGCTTAACCTCGGACTGATAATGCCTTCGAGGTAAACAGTTCTTGCTGTACTCATGACTCAGATGATATACGCGCTTGATTCGACTGGCTACAAGGGTCCACGACACCGCGACACTTATTTTCAATGGTTCTCAAGAACATTCATCGGCATGAAGTTGCCAGGAAACTGATTCATTCTCGGAGTCCGTCCCGCTGTGGGGCCGTTGGTATTAAGCAGGAGGAAACATCATGCGCGAATTTGTACCTCCCTCCATTTCAGCGTGCAGAACAGGGAACAGCCTTCTCTTAGACTGTATCTCCGTCTTTCTCGGGAGATGCTTTTAAGATCACCATCATATTGTGCTGTTCGCGGCACAAAGGTGCCAGAGTTTATCCACGAAAAGGCAACTAAATTTGCCAGACTTGTGTCTTCTATAACATGTCCTTTTCCCTTAGGCCCAGGTCGCTGCAATCAGAGTAACCGGTGTAGATTTTGGTCCTCGTCTTGTAGCTTCGGAAGCAGCTCCGAATACCGATGATATCTTCCGTATTCCGTCACTTTCCGTGCTGCGTATTTTGGATTCTACCACTGTCTGAAAATGTATTGCCTGCGTTCGAGCAGAATAGCCAGCAAGAAAATAAAATGCCTCAAGCCGCTGAGCGCCCTCCGCGGCTGCGTCATCGATGTAAGTCAGTGCGCAGTATTGAATTCAGAGCTCTTCGGTCAAGTGGTTGACGCAAGGAGCCTGGATCTGAAACAACAGTCATTTTTTATAATTAACTGCACTCCACAGCTTTCCTCCGTTCCGCTGTGGTTGTAACGAATAGATGACGTCAGAACAGCTGCACAACACTTCAGTGTAAGAGGCAAATGGAGACCAGCCTGAGTGAACTGGATGCCAAACGCTATCTTAATTTTCAAATGGTACAGGTTCGCAAGAGGTCATTGAATCTGTCAACTTGAGGAAGATTCCTATTCTACAATGGACATGAGGCTGCTCCTGGAATGCGTTTTTTTTTTTTTTTTTCATGGCGTCTGTTCAGGTAAGTAGCTATTGAGAGAAAATGGGCCATCGTTGCTCGTTCCTATCCTTGGGAACACTCCCGTGGCATTGACGGCCATCCGCGTATCGTTCATACATGGATAGGATGCGGCAGAAGAGGATAAAAATAGAAACTGAGGAAATCAATTGCGCCTACCCTCTGGAACGGTCAGTTGGTGTAAGAGTGTTCGATGCCGCGAACTATTTTTACATTGTGAGTTTGTCCTGGAACATGCGCCAAGTAGCAGGGTGGTTCAAGCTACTACTTTGAAGCGATTGGTGCAGGTTATCCCCCGGCGCAAGTTGATGCCGTCAACTGGACTGTAAGGAAGTAAGATCAGAGGAGATTTTCGAAGCCTCTACTCCCATCCATCATATTTGGACTAGCCCTGTAGATCAGTACCCCGTTGGAGATTTACGTTCGAGAAGACCGTTCGAGAAGGATGGTGACAAATTTTACTCACAAAGTGAAGTTCCTGGTTTCTGGATTGGGTATCGGCGGGGAAAAGCCTACAAGCGGCAAGTAGAACATGACACGTCACACGGCAGTCTTTTCCCTTGATACCTAGTAAGATCTTTGTCAAGGAAAGAGACCGCGAATTTCGGGAAGAGGATCGACTTATAGTATTCTGTTCCTTCCGTAATCGGCCCGCTTGATTCATCCTCACAGCCATACCACCCATTAAAGTAACTGTCGATAGATGGGTTCAGTGACCTACAGGAAACACTTTGGAAGCAGTCTCCACGAGAGGCAAAGAATCATCAAGGAATGGGAAGACCAAATCAACTAGCAACAGTAATGCAGTTGATAATTTCCTCCACCTTTCAGTCTAACTTACATCCGCTCTTGCAAGTATCGCGTCGTGATGAGAATATTGCCTTTCTCCTCCAGGACAGCGAAGTTTATAGCATACGAGATTCAAGAAATAGAGTGGTGACGAAGATAAGCACAACTTGCAGGTGATTAGCAACATTGAGAAGCATCAATATCCACAGCAGAAGCAGAGAAGCAATCTCGTATCTCATGAATAGTCAGATTTGAGGAAAATAATCTGGACTTTTACTGCCCAAATCTCGAACTCTTTCCATAAGAATTTTTTTGTGCAGTACATCCACACATGAAAGTCTCTGGCTAGAATGAAATTTCGAGTGCAGTCTGAGAGATCAGAAACACACTTCTGGGAGCTGATGCATACTAGAGGCAAGAAATCTAGCTTGCGCATGTGATAATTCGCCGTTCCTCGCACCCAGGATAACATAATCCTGCCAGATTTCCTCTTCTCTTGAACCCAGGGACTGTACATGTTTGCAAGTGAGGAAGATTGAGCGATTGTAAGCTAGGCACATCAACAGTTCTGGGCACACATTTACACTCACAGTCACATCGCGTGATGATGTCATGTCACATGATCGTTAGGAACAAAAACCAAATAAAATTTCCTAAATTGAAGCTGACGAGCAACCGGTCAACTGGAATATGGACGACCAATACGAAAGACCATCGTTCACTGTTCCGAAACTCGATGAAAATGCACTTGTAGATGCCGAGCAATCGTCGGACGAAGACGATGGCGGCCCAGACTGGACTAGACTTGCTGCGTTAGCTCCGTCAAGTTCAACAAGCTCGAGTAAAACGATAATTCCGAAGCGAGGCGACAAGGAATTTGAACCCACGGGAGGCTCGGATAGAGGAGGGAAAGGAACAAATCTTCAGCAGCATAAACTTGAACGCGCGCGGGAGGCGATGTTCAGCGCTCTCGATGTTGAGCGAACAGTGTCCAGGTTCGTTCGCTGTGCTCGGTTTGATGTTCGCTTTCATCTCACGCCCTTGGTTAGCAAAGTTGCAAGCTATGCTGTATGGCGTCCTGAAGCCTCACGAGCACGCATTCTCACCGCTCGCGGTAATTTTCTCTCTACGATGGGCCACAATGTACCTCGAAACCATGGCACCTCTGCGTCCACCAGTACCGGGTCAGAAGCACGAAAGAAGATAGAAAAGGCTGTAGAACTCCTTCCGGAAGAGGCATTGTATCTCATTGAGCGTGGAAGCCTGTTCTGTTGGTCAAGACTTGATCGTGAGATGTCTGAAGAAGGAACTCCCATGAGTCTGCAGCAAGCTTACGCCGAAATGATTGGGAAAGAAGACCTAACCCTGGAACGATACCAGGTAGCTCTGGACTGGTCTGAATTTCCATTTTCAGCTCATTGGTTCTTTCAGGTCTATGCCTACCTAAAACGCCTTGGATATACCGTCACTCGTGCCCACCCACCAGATCCTTATTACGCTACCGCGTCCCAGTACAGTTCCGTCGCATTCCGAAACAGTCACTCGGGTGTTCTTGCTCGAATAGCGAGTATCATCCTTTGTCCGTTCAGATTACTTTTCGCATCAAATTCGGGCAGGATTGACTGGTGGCGACCATTGAAAAGTGGACCAGTGCACCGTTTCTTATCTTATTGTGAGTCTATCTGTTCATCGCGACTGTTGTCTGGCATGTCGTACTAAACCTTTTAGCTTCGATATTTTCTGCGCTTCGATTTATTCCTTGCGGATACTCTCGCCCTCGACTCAGAATGTTGGAAGGGCCAAGCCAGTCGTCACCATATGAGGTCTTCTTCCATCTTTACAAGCCCACAACCCCGTACCGCAAGACTGCCCCTTCTCCTCCAGATTACTCTGTGATTGTTGTCGAGTGAGCTCTAGTTTGACAAAGATAGTGCTTAAGTAGCTGATAAATGTTCTGCAGCGCCCGAAAAACTCCTATACCTACATTACGTGAGCTCTGCGGCCTTTTCGAGCAGCTTCCCGAACTGCCTCGTCCGATTCCTCGGAAAAGATCTGTGCAATCTTCTCAGACAACTTCACTAACGAAGAAGGGTCCGGAACCTGAAAAGAGTGTCGCGATGGCCTCATCACTATACACACGGCTACATAACCTCTTTCGATGGCTATTGCGTTTGTGTAGAAGTACATCTGAAAAGGACAAATCTTCACCTGGCTCTTCTCGCCGACCAAATCCGTTCCAAATGTTGAGGTTAGGGAAGAAAATGATTGTCGTTGCTGCTGTCGATGCGGGAATGATTAGCTTCTTCCGCTTTTATCAGGGCTCATTCGACGACTGGCCCATGGTCTAATCAGACTTGCTCGAGGGGCTGAAGATAGGACTCTTTTTGAACCATGCGAACTACAGCTGGTCGTGCTAGCAGAGTTCGTCGGGCTCTAGATAGGTAATGAAACCATTACGAGTTGCTTGATTCCATGAGCCTTTACGCTACGTAACCTCACGATTCAGGATCGGACTATCTCATTTACCAATGTCTAGTGCTTTTACCACGTCCATAACCATTCTCGTTCCGACATCTAAAATGTACCTGCAGTCCGCAAATTGAAGGAAATATAACATGACCGAGCTACGGAGAATCATCATGTTCAATCTACTATTATCTATACAGTGATACATTCACAGCGGGACCCTATACTTATCCTCTATGCACGCGAGCGGAAATTCCCCATTGTTGAGTTTCCTGGAGTCAAGACGCGCCTCCTCAACATCGTATCTGTCTTTATTGAATACCTGGTGTCCATTTAGGTCCGAAGGTGGGACATGAATGTAATCGTATTACGACGTACCACGCTAGTCTTACAATCTACTTTCGGTTCAATCGAAGGCATCAAAGGCCTTTGGCTCGAGTCTGTCTTGTCGATCAAGAACAAGCCATTGCCTTTCTTCGAAGTATACAGAATCAATTTTCCGCGTTGACCTGCAAAAGTTTTCTTTCCTGGCCCGAACGCCAGCATGCGGATGTCCAAGTTATGGTGCCTCTCGAGACGAAAGTTGGCAATTCCCAGATTTCCGTATTCTTGCATTAATTCATACTTGTTTCTTGTCGTCTTCTCTATGTCCTCAGAGACAACTTCCCAGGTACCCCAGTCGGATGAACCAGATTTTTTCTGTTGTGTTGAAGGCGTCTCTGCTTTTTTAGGATGTGAAGTAGGGCGTTCATTTGTCAAGACGGTCAATCAAGAAGGTGAGGGATTCCTTACTTGTTTCAGTGCCAGCGCTAGCCTGTGGAGTACCTGCAAAAAAAGGATCAGAGATATTATCCAATCGTGCCTTTCAATATAACAATGGGCTTACTGTTGGATCTTGGTGTGCTTATCTTCCTTTTATAGGCCTCGCTCGGCGGCTTCACTGGTCGTTTGTCCTCCGGCTTCAATGCGCTCGTATTTGGTTGTGGCGCCGTGTCGATTTTCGTAGTGCCACCTTTTTCCTCCGTTCTGTGTCTCCTAAACCCGGGATCAGGGTTCTCTTTCTCAGTCTTGCGTGTTTTATCATTGCCGGTGGCGTGCGCCCCGGACTCGGATTCCCTTCGAGTGCTGTCTCGGTGTTTGCCTTTCTGAGGAACATTATCCGCTCGTTCGTCTGACGGAGGGTTTGAGGCTGAGCGCGATGTTCTTTTCTCCAAATGTTTATGTTTTTTCTGATGTTCTACTCTCTCCCTTTCTTTTGCCGCTTCCTGTCCTTTTCCCCTTCCTCTTGCTGCTCTCTCTTTTTTTTCATTTTCTCTCGTCACTTTCTCCTGTTTCTTCCTTTCTTTTTCCTCTTGTTCTTCTCTCTTCAACCTTTCTTTATCCTCTTTTTCTCTCTGTTTCTTTTCCTCTTCTTCGTGTCTTTTCTGCCATTCTAAGACAGTACCAGATATATCGTTATCGTCCAATTGATAAAGGCTCATCTTAGCGTGCTCGGACGAGACATGGTGCGACTTTGCTTGGTTCGTCCTTCTTCTGTCAGTATACGTGGGTTTCATTTGGGAGAAGTGTGGGGTTGATCCTAAAGTCTGGTTTGCGATCTATTTGAGCCTTCTTGTGTCCTGTCTGATGTCAGCTTTGCGCAGAAAGCATACAACATTCTTTGCCACAAATTTGCTGCCGTAGATGGCCGATGTGAATGATGTGAATCTACAGTAATCTTATGTACTTGTATCATCAGTATTGACAACTCTGACTGTAAGGTCTGTGAGTAGAAGGTGTTATTGCATAGTCTCCCAGGCACTTCGCAAACGATGCTCCCAACGAACTCAAACTTACATCCAGATATCGCTGTTCGTAGTAACAGAGCAAAGCACACTACATTATCACAAACAAGGACATGAGTCGAGGCGGATGTCAGGGTGGAATCCTGTAGTGCATGTATGTCAAACATGCTCGCATCCCACTGCACTTTTGCGTATTGGTTTATGTGTTGGCCGATGACTGTCAGGGATGGTCTTGCCCA
The DNA here is from genome assembly GCA_037892935.1 of Phlebopus portentosus. Taxonomy (NCBI): domain Eukaryota; kingdom Fungi; phylum Basidiomycota; class Agaricomycetes; order Boletales; family Boletinellaceae; genus Phlebopus; species Phlebopus portentosus. The sequence goes on from JAYXKI010000014.1 coordinate 674,404, forward strand.
TATTTATAAATTCACCAGATCTCAAAGCCTCCTCTCTTACGCCCTAAGTCCTCAGAAGTATTGTTCTGGACTGTCTATTCGAACCAATTCCTCCCTCAGTACTAATTTTCGTGAGTAAATCAGCTTCTGGAACAAGGTCCGATTCACCAGTAGTGCTTGATGCAACAGTTCTTTCCTCCTGACCGATCACTCAGGGAGATCAATTGAATATTGTTTCAGTCTAGCTGAAATGGTTTGACCTACAGCACCAATCATATGACCCATCTATATCGATCTATCCAGATTCTCCGGTACCACTTTGACACGATTTGTTGAAAGAAACGATTACAGTGGTTCTGTGCTTCTGCGAAGCGTGGACATGCTCTGTGAATTTCTTGTGCAGAAAGTTTTGAGTCAGGTAGAACTTAATATACTTACTAAACCGAACTTTACTTCGCCTGGCATATACTTCGCGTGACAAAGTACCCTGGAAGGAGCAATGTACTATGGCTGTCATAAATTCAGAATACTTCGCAAAGAGAGTATAGGAATTCCTTTGAAGGAACATTCTGCGAGAAAATAATAGATTTGTCAAGACTTTCTTGAGGAAAAGCTCTTTCAAAAATTCCTTGTACTGTCCCGAAGTCAATCCACTATGTCTCTCGTGGCTTCAAGGCTTGAGTACTAGTAGTGCATTGTAGGCGAGAGTGCGCACGTGCTGATAGCGACCGTTTGAAATTCTGGGGCACACCGTTTGAATGTGAGAGATCATGACAAAGACTTAAGCGACACCTTGCCGTAATCCTCTTCGTGATTTATCTGAGGAAGAGTTAGACCAGTTGATCGGCATTCACCAAAGTAGATGATGTGACCTCTGTGACAGAATTCTTGATTACAAACAACCTGAATATTACCGTTTGAAAATCCGTCTCCGTTTGATAGCAAAAGACCCAATTGCTCACGACCAATAATAATATCACGCCTGATCTTCGTCAGCTTTCGCAAGCACTCAAACCCTTGTCTCCCGCCATCATCACGAGCCGATAGCTCTTCGACCGTACCTGCGCGCAATGCCGTTCAAGTCTATCAAGCTTAATGACGGAAACGAGGTGAGCTCACGCTCGGGCTCTCGTTGTGGCGCTGTGGGTCGAGAATAGTTTCCTATAGATACCTGGTATCGCGTTTGGAACGGGGTCGGTCTTGAAAGGGACAGTAAGTAGCTCTTTACTACTTGAGGTTCTGAATGACAGAACTCGTCGTAGGACGTTACAGATTATGTAGAACAGGCTATCGAGAAAGGGTTTTCACATATCGACACAGCTCAATGTGCGTAATACTATCAAGCCAGTTGAGTTCGTTAGCAACGGTGACAGCTCATAAGTGGCGGAAATAGTCTACGAAACCGAAAAGTTCGTTGGACAAGCAATTCGCGAAGAAGGACTCCAGCGTGATGATGTCTTCATAACCACCAAGTTTGGGTTTGGCAAAGTTAGCGAAGCTATTCAGGCCTCTCTCCAAAATGTGCGTTTCTTCAACACTCATCCTAGATGACAACATTTGACTTTCCTTCTCGAACAACAGCTTGGAGTCAAGCAAGTTGACTTGTATCTGATTCATTCGCCACGTTCGCTTGAAGGAACGCTTGAGAATACCTGGAGGGAATTCGAGAAAATCAAAGATTCCGGACTAGCAAAGTGCAATTTTCACATCTTCTGTATGATAGTCGGGTACTGAGCGTTTTATGATTACAGGAGCATCGGAGTTAGTAACTTTTCCGTAGATCAGTTGGAGCAAGTCCGGAAGATAGCAAGGACCCAACCTACCGTTAATCAAGTGAGTGTCTTATGTTTTCAAAAGTAACCATTTCTTTAGTTTAATTTTCCAGATCAACTTTCACCCTTATAATTGGAAGGAAAACAAGGAGCTTGTAGAGTATGCTGCAAAGTATAACATCGTTCTCGAGGCTTACAGCTCGCTCACGTACGTGTTCACATGCTCATTTCCTCGATTTTCTCGTAGTCCTGAAAAGCAGTTAGCCCGATAACCAAGACTCCTGGCGGGCCAGTCGACCCAGTGCTCAAGTCGATTGGTGAACGTCTTGGTGCAACACCAGCTCAGGTAATCTTCTCGTGGGTGAAAAGCAAGGGTATTGTCATCGTCACGTACGTCGTCCTCCGCCTTCTTGCGAATACAAGAATCTGACCATGCCCATGACATTTGCTGTTCGGTTGTGAAATAGGACGACGAGCAAGAAAGAGCGACTGGATGAATACCTCGCCGTTGCGGACTTACGTAAGTTCTTCACCTGCCATACCTATTATTGGAAGGACTTATAGACTGGATGACTTCGTTGCGGAACTGCAATTGAAATAATAATAAAAAACAGCGGAGCTCACAGAAGCAGACGTAGTTGCTATCGAGGAAGCTGGAGCAAAGGGGCCACCGAAAGTATCAATGAGGACGAGGCGGTTTCTGACCGCTTTCGTGCAGCTGTAGCACTATATTGTGGTGTGCGCTGGCTCCGTCGGGGCGCATTCTAACAGTTTATTCGACACCGGATCCGTAGAGAATGGTATGAGCTGTACCAGTTGCTTAACTTAGAATATGTAAATCGGAGATGTTTAGAGACTGAAAATAAAGGAAGGTATCGCCGGATCTTGTACCGTTCAAGGTAATCGACCAGGTAGTTTTGAGTAACTTTTGTACATGCATGGTAGGCTTATCCATACACATCATGCTATGACCATAGAGCTAAAGAGGACAGCTTGTCGTGCAGATAACAGAAGTGGGTGAAAGGGAACGAACACGTCGTATACATCTACTCTTCCTCCTCCTCTTCATTCTCCTCGTCTTCCTCTTCTTCTTCCTCACGCACAGCCTCAGCTACAGCAGTGGCAATCCGGTCCAAATCACGCTGACCATCTTGTGAGATTGAGCGACCACCCAACTCGTTTTGCTCGAGTACGCCAATCTTCTCGAGCGCCTGGCAGACTTTGCGTTGCACATTCGCGGAAGCATCGGCGTGATGCGAGGGACGATTCCCCCGCCTGTTTCGACCGCCGTGCAGTTTAGCGAGCTGGCCGACGCCGACGTGTTTGCGGAGGTAAATGTGTCGAGCTACCGCGGCTGTACATGGAAAGAGGATTGTCAGAATTATCGCACAAAACATACGCAATGAATAGCGAGATGGGTGGAATAAACACGCACCAGCACGAACGTAGAACCAATCAGGATCATACGGAGCAAGCTCCTTGTAGTGTCCAGTCTTTACGATGTCCACCCATGTCGGTACTTCCAGCTTCCCCGACCGCTTCAGATGGGCAGCATATGCAGCAATGAACGCGTCCGCACTGTTGTACGTAGACCAAGCCGCATTTCCACAGGAAGTATGATTGGTTTGAGATGCGATAAAATGCGAATACGAGCAAGAGCCAGAGTATTCAAGCGAGCCAAAACAAAGAAGGTGCCTTCATTAGCCAACAATCCAGTAATACTACCTTAGCAATTCAAACGTACCTAACGTCTCGTACACCCGGCATCTTATCTCAATCTATGCGTTTTGTTACGAAAGCAGGCGACGGTATTTTGTGAGCAGGGTGCTACTTAGACCTCGAAATCGTCAAAACTCTGTCTGGTCTACTGGTCTGATGGATGTCAATTAAGGAAAATATGACTAATTGACAGTGCTGTACAGTTCTGGGCTCAGATTTGTAAGCGACTAGCTCTTTTTTCTTTGCGCTGTCGGTGTCACGACCGACCACGACATGACCTTCGCAGCCCCGCTGGTGGTTTAATACCCAGTCTCCGTTTGCAAACATGTTGGTTTCTGCGCTCGATATTCAAAGTGGAACAGATAGATCATTTGTAAGGGCTTTCGAAGAAATATTGTTGTCTAAGCTGTAGGATTACTGGGTCATGTCCTGGTCTTCGTCGTCGCGACCATTGCCATCCGTCAACGCGGACTCTGGAAATTTCTTGAGGAGGGTGTCCACGATATCATGACAAAAGGCCAATCGATTTTATACTGTCTCCTATAATTATTGCACTACTAGTAGGAGGCCGTTGGGCATATACTTGTCACAAGTTCCTGCACATCTTAGACTTGAGCAAGATGACATTGAGTCAGTATCATCGTTCTCCCCATTTCAGGACCCATCGCATGCATCCCGAAGGCCTGTGTGTTTGATACTGACGCGTCCCGTTTCTCGTCTTTTCAACTGATGTTAAGCTGATGTGCTTGGGTTTGTATACTAATATCAGAAAGTATCTCGTTGAGCATTTGAAGATTGTACGGGAAGTAAGTCTCATTCGGTGTTAGCGTCGCATGACATCTACAGTACTTGATGCATATTGTTTAGGGCGCAGAGTCCCTTATCGATGAGTATTTACTGCGATATTACGCAGAAGAGTGGAACAAGTACACCACTGGGGCGACGTATATCAATCGACTGTTCACTGTTCTCAATCGGCACTGGGTCAATCATATTAAAGGTGCAAGGCGAAAAGGAATATACACGGTCTACATTTGCTCTCGCTTTCTCGTACTACTGTTTCTCTGATAAACTTCTCTAGCTCTCACTGGTGCAGTGGAAGCAGAATGTCCTTGACCGCATTCAAAGTGAGAACGCAAAGCTTTCTAGTGCTATGATTGGGCGAAGAAACGGGGAGATCATTGACCAAACTCTCCTGAGGAAAGTTATAGACTCCTTTGTGTCTCTGGGAATCAATGAGGTGGGTCCGAATAAGCAATCCCTTGATATGTATGAAGAACACTTTGAGGCGCCGTTCATTGCCGCCACGGAAAATTACTATAGACAAGAGTCCGCCGGCCTCCTCATCGCCAATAGTGTATCTGACTACCTCAAGAAGGTCGAAGAGAGATGAAAGGAGGAGAGAGACCAAACCGGTCTGTATCTACTTGAATGGACATGGAGGATCCTCGCCGCAACTTGCGAACATGTGCTTTTTGAGAACACATTGGTTTAATAAGGAAGGAATTACAAAGACTTCTCGGCCTTCTTAAAGAGAATGATGATCTAGGAGCTGGTGAAGTAGCCAGAGTGAGTATTTTCGTTCCGTCTACCACAGGATTCATCGCCATATGCATGTCCTACGAGTGCTTGTGATCCCAATATTGACGTGTATTGTCTTTTGTCTTCGACAGCCGGTGCGAATTTGACGGGTGTAAATTTATACAATGTAATCACTAGATATCTCGTTGCTCAATTGAAGATTGTACGGGAGGTAAGCCTCGTTCAATACTTATGTCGTGCCATATATATATGTCCGCTTGGAACATTTAGGGTGCAGAGTCTCTTTCCGACGAGAACTTACCACGGTACTATGCCAAAGAGTGGGACAGATACACTACCGATGCGTACTACATAAATCGATCATTCACATATCTTAATCGATACTGGGTACAACGAGAAGAGGATGTCAGGCAAAAGGGTGCCTGCACGGTAAGAGTTCTGTCTCTTTTCGATACCACCGTTTCTCCCAAACTAGTTTAGCTCTCATTGGTTCAGTGGAAGCAGAACTTTTTTCGATCACCTGCATTATAAGAACGCGAAGCTTGCTGGTGCCGTGATTAAGCAAATCGAGAAGGAAAGGAACGGGGAAATCATTGGTCAGATCCTCGTGAACAAAGTTGTACCTTTGTTTCCCTGGGAATTGACGAAGGGGATCGAATACGCACTCGCTTGATGTGTACAAACATCACTTTGAGACACACTTCATCGCCGCCACGGAAAGTTATCACAAACAAGGAGGAAGACCGAGTCGACCTGTATGTACGCGGAAGACCCTGGTTGTACCTTGCGAGCATGTTCTGATCCGAGAACATGCTGAGACAATGTGGGAAGAATTCCAAAAACTTCTCGACTTCGACAAGGACGAGGATTTACAACGAACGTATGCGCTCTTATCAGCATTCCATAGGGACTCGAGCCACTGCGCAAGAAATTCGAGGAGCACGACAAGCGATCAGGTCTTGCTGCGGTGGAGAAGCTTGTGAGCGGAAGCGACAGCAATGGCGAAGAGAGTATTGATCCTAAGGCAGACATCGATGCTCTTCTCGAGATGCACAAGAAGAACAACGAGACAGTTAAGCGCAGTTTCCGAGGCGAGGTTGGATTCGTCACTAGCCTAGATAAGGCGTGCCGAGAGTTCATCATTGGAATGCTACTGCAGGTTCTTCGTCAAGCAGGAGTCCGGAAGTGTTTGAGAAGCAGGCTGACGCTCTGCTACGAAAAAATAATAAGATGTCGGAAGAGGGTAGCCTTGAAAGTGCATTGGACCAAGTGGTATGTCTTCATTTAAAGATGTTTGTCGCGAGGTGTTCTCCGACCGATTCGATCACCGTCAGATGTAAGTACATTGAAGATAAGGACGTCTTCCAAGACTTCTATACCAACAAGCTGTCGAAGCGTCTCATCCACGGTGCTTCTGCTTCCGACGAAGCCGAATCAAGCATGATCTCAAAGTTGAAGCAAGCGTGTGGTTTCGAGTATACGCAGAAATTGCAACGCATGTTCACCGGTACGGATTCGCGCACTGGTTGACATTGCCTTTTCCTCCAGACATGAGCTTGAGCAAGGACGTGACAGATTCCTTCAAAGAGAAGATGGTCGTCAGTCATCCAGAGGACAGCGACCTCACGTTTACCATTCAGATTCTTGGAGCGAATGTCTGGCCACTTAAATCGATATTCACGAACTTTGTGATCCCGAAGGAGATATTACATCGCTTCCAGCAGTGTTATCAGCAGAAGCATTCTGGACGAAGGCTGACCCGGCTCTGGGCATACAGGAAGAACGAGCTGCGGTCGAACTATACATCTCCTCAGAAGTTCATCTTCATGACGAGCTCTTTTCAGATGGCCATGCCTGTACAGTACAACGACTACGACTCATTATCGTTTGAGGAACTACAGGCGAACACAGGCATTCCGGCGGACCTTCTGAAGCAGGTGTTAATCATTCTATGCAAGGCTCGTGTTCTGTTCAATGACGGGGAAGGCGAACCATACGACTTGAACCCGAGTAAGTTTTCTAAGAGATCAACGAAGCAGAGTAAATAAAGTTAATTTTGATATCAGACTACAAGTCGAAGATCAAGGTGAACCTGAACCAGTCTATTAAGGCTACCGAGAGAACGGAAATTACGGATATTCTGGAGAATATAGGCGCGGAGCGTAAGCTTATTTTACAAGCCACGATTGTTCGTTGCGTTTCCAATCGGTCCTGCTTATTTAATAACCATACCATCTATCTTACAAATTTCTATAGAATCATGAAAGCACGAAAGACAACGAAGAGCCAAGAGTTGATCCAGGACGTCATCTCACATGTTTCGGCGTGGTTCGCACCAGAAGTGCTATATATCAAGGAAATCATTGGTACGCTACTCGAGCAGGAGTTCATTGAGCGTGTAGAAGGCACGAGCGACATGTTCGCCTATCTCGCATAACATACTGTACATGCATAGCGCGCATACTCCTTCATTCCTTGCATCTTTTTTGCTCTGCATAGTTCCCTTGAGGTACCATCTATGAACGAATTCACTTTCAGGATATGTAGCATACCTTACTATCTTTTCACGAAAGCTCCGTGTGTAGGATAGATTATTAGATATGACATGACTCGGAAGTGTGTATGGGTACATTGTATACGGTGACTAAAAACAACCAATTGACAGATTTTTTGTTCTCTGTTGTATATAAAGGTGAATTTAAGATTTCTTGACAACTCATACTCGTTTTTTTCGCGAAGTGTAGAGCTTAGAACCCAAGTATGTCTGAATCTGGTATTAATTGTGTCAAATAAAGAAACTGACTCATAGAAAGCTCCTAACTGCAGATTTGTAAGCAAGGTCCCCTTGTTTTGTTCTCTCCCCCCATCACCATCGGCTTGGCTACTGACCACGAGTTCAATCTCTGCCTCAGAACGCGTTGGTTTTAAGCCCTTTCTGTGCTCAATATTCAAAGTGGAACGGAAAGACCATTCTATAACAGCACTTGAGAAGCTTTATTTCATATTTAACTTAACTTGTGAGTTAATCAGAAGGTCATGTCCGTCTCATCGTGGTCCTCGCGACGGATGCCAGACGCGTACGCGGACCTTGAGACGATCTGGAGATTTTTGGAGGAGGGCGTCAATGATGTTATGAACTTCCACAAAGGCCAGGAGACCTACTCTCGTTACATGACCTTGTACCTTGCCTCGTACAACTACTGCACGTCACCGCGTTGGCACTTTAGAACTGCAGGATGTCAGTATTTTCATTCTTCTCATAGCAGGATCCTATATCAATACACCGTGAAAATGCCGGCGGGCTTGATACTGACGTGTCTCCCTCTTTTTATCTTTACAGCGAGCAGCGAGGATTTATATAACAGACTCACAGGTTATCTCGTGGCCCATTTAAAGACTGTAATGGAGGCAAGTCTCGTCCAGTGCTTGCATCGTGTGGTTCCTACTTGATGCGTGTTGTTCAGGGAATAGCGTCTCTTGTCGGTGAAGAATTGCTTAAATATTACGCGGAAGAATGGAACAGATACACCACCGGGGCAAAGTGCATCAATCGACTGTTCTCCTTTCTTAATCGGGATTGGGTCAAACGAGCAAGGGATGAAGGGAGAAGGGGTATCTACACGGTCTACGTTGTAAGACATTTGCTCCCGTTTCTTGCGCTACTGTTTCTCTGATGAGCTAGCTTAGCTAGCATTAGTGCAGTGGAAGCAGTTCGTTGTCGATCACATGCACAATAAGAACGCAAAACTTGCTGGCATTGTGCTTACGCAAATTGAGAAGCAAAGGAACGGGGAGACCATCGATCGGACCCTCGTGAAGAAAGTTGTAGATTCTTTTGTTTCTCTGGGAATCGACGAGACGGATCTAAATAAGCAATCCCTCGATATATACAAAGATCAATTTGAGACGCCCTTCATCGCAGCCATGGAAATTCGTTGCCAGTTAGAGGTCTCGAAACTGCTTGTCAACAACGATGTTTCTGACTACCTCGAAATGGCTGAAGAGAAAGTGAAGGAGGAAGAAGATCTTGTCGATCAATACCTGCATACCCCCATCCGGGCAGCTCTTCTGCGCGCGTATGTGGGTGCTGTTGTACGAGTAAGCCCCGAGACCGTATGGGAGGAATTCCGAAATCTTCTCGACTCGGGGAACGACGAGGATACGCACCGAATGTATGTCCGCTTATCAAACTCTCCGCAAGGGTGCGAGCTGCTGTGTAAGAAGCTTGAGGAACGATTTAAGCTAGAGGGACTTGCTGCTGTTGAGAAACTTGTGGGCGGCGGGAATGGAAATGGGGAGGAGAGCATCGATCCTGCAGGATACGTTGACACTCTCATCGAGGTGCACAAGAAGATCAGCGAGATGGTTGCGCGCCTCCGTAACGAACCTGTATTCGTCGCTAGTCTGGATAAGGCTTGCCAGGGGTTCGTGAATCGAAATGCTGCAAGTAGTTCGTCATCGAGCAAGAGTGCAGAGTTGCTTGCGAAGTACGCCAATGCTTTGCTTCGCAAGAACAACAAGATGCCGGAAGGGGCCACCAGCCTTGAAGGTGGAATGAAGCAAATAGTATGCGTTCTAGGTACTTATATCCCGGACTCCTTTTGACAATTTACTCGTTTACTGCTAGATGACTATTTTCAAGTACATCGAAGACAAAGACATTTTCCTGCGGTTCTATTCCCACAAGTTATCGAAGCGCCTTCTTCACAACGTTTCCGCCTCAAATGAGGCTGAATCAAGCATGATCTCGAGGTTGAAAGAGGTATGTGGGTTCGAGTACACGCAGAAATTGGAGCGGATGTTGACTGGTAAGGCCCTATTGGATAAAGCCTTCCTCTCATCAGCCGCTGACGTTGCTTCTGCTTTCAGACTCGAGCTTGAGCAATGACCTGACCGAGGCCTTCAGACAGAAAATGGTTATCAGCCATCCAGTGGACAGCGACCTCACATTTACCATTCAGGTTCTTGGAACGAACGTCTGGCCGCTTCGACCTCTAGATATGAACTTTGTGATCCCGAAGGAGATATTACCGACCTACAACCGCTTCCAGCAGTATTATCAGCAGAAGCATTCCGGGCGAAGACTGACTTGGCTCTGGGCATATGGCAAGAACGAGCTGCATTCAAATTACACGTCTCAGAAACGCATCTTCTTGACGAGCTCGTTTCAGATGACCGTACTTGTGCTGTACAGCGATTACGATTCACTGTCGTTCGCGGAAATAAAGTCAAACACGGGTATTCGTGAGGACCTTCTGAAACAGGTGTTAAGCATTCTGTGCAAGGCTCGTGTCCTGTATGATGGGGAAGGCGGATCATACGACCTGAATATGAGTCAGTGTTTCACTACCTCCGTGGGATAGTCGATGCCAATATGATGTTATGTTAGACTATAAGTCGAAGAAGATCAGGATAGACCTGAACCAGCCCGTTAAACTAGCGGAGAAAGCGGAGAGTATAGAGGTTCTCAAGAACGTAGATGAGGATCGTAAGCTTGGTTTACAAGCGACGATTGTTCGGTATGCTCGCAGTCTAACCAATTCCCTTTGATACTCATCCCACTTATCGTATTTTATTGCAGAATCATGAAATCACGAAAGACAATGAAGGATCAGGAGATAATCCAGGAAGTAATCTCGCACGTATCTGCCCGGTTCACGCCAAACATCCCAGATATCAAGAAGGCTATTGACACGTTGCTCGAGCAAGAGTATTTAAAACGTGTTGATAGCGCGCGCGACATATTTGCCTACGTCGCATGATGTTTCTTCACTCTTCTCATTTTTCTTTCTCCGAGTCTGTATTCCTGTCTTGCGATACCATTTATGAACGAAATCACCTTTATGAATCGTGATATGTAGCGTACCTTACTGTTTTGCTTACGAAAGCTCCATGTGTAGGATGGATATGACATGAAATGAAATGTACATGGGTATTTTTGTTTACAGTGGCTAACAGCAAAGCTGTATACACATTATTCTTCCAAAAGTTCTTCGGCAGCCCAGTTATGGAAAAGAGATCGGCGGACAATACAGTAATATTGGATTCAAAAAAAAAAAAAAAAAAAAAAAAAAGGTTTTCTGAGTTGCTCGTAATAATAATATCTATTCACTTTCGCCACTCATACAAAGCCAGCGTTCCTTCCCAACCCAAAGAAAGGCCGCTATCTTTGAGCTCACCGAAGCAGCTTACACTCACCGGTATCCGAAGCTCAAATTTGGTCGAGGCTTTGCGCTCGCGCCCTCTGGAGTCTCCTCAGCGGCGGCCAGCAGTCTGGGGTCGCCTATGATGGCCTCGTAATAAGCCAGTCACTCCGTTTTCTTAGCACGGCTATCTGCTCTGGGAATTATCGAGAGCCGAGAGAACCGTCAATGGCCTTGTGGTGTGAGTAGTAGTCAGAGTCAGAGCTACTCAAGTAGACAGATGCGTTAGGTTCCCTCCATTTGGAATGAATCGCATTTAATGAATCGCATTTCTCGCGCAGTGGATTTATACGTATAGACAAAGCTTCACGATCGGCTTGTGCCAGTGCTAACGATACTATAATCACACTCCGCAGGATGAGCCAATCTTTATGTCACGAAATTCTTATCTAACAAAGGTTCGTAAGGGAATCATATAATAATACGTCAGGATCGTATCGTATCGACGACACATCACGAAACAGGATGTATGTAGATCAGAGAGATGTCAATACACAGCACAGATACGTATATAAACAGACAGACACGGAGACAGAACTAAGGATCAGGAAAAACAGATACGTTTAGCAAGGGTCTTTAGTAACACATCCAATCACAAAAACAACAAGGAGTAACTAGGAAAACCGAAGCGCGCGCTCTCCGACGACGAATAGATAGGTATGTAGATATGGTTATAATGGATACGGATAGCAGATACGACAACAGATTGGTCTTGGGTTTGGCAATTTTCCGTAGATCAAGGACCGAAGAACATCATGGGAAGACAGGGAGGAATGTATGAATCAGACCCAACAATGTTCCACAGGACTCAAGCGCGCCGAACAACACCGCCAGTGAAGTGTACGGACGCTCGAGCCGCTCAATTAACCTGCCTATCAATCGTGATCTTGACGCCAAAGTTACCCTGTTGCTGTCCATCACGTTGCGTGTCGACGATGTTGACCTGTTCGTCGCTGGGCACGAGTCCAGCCTCCTTGCCCTCGTTGACGCTGCTCTTCCCGTCCGCGTCCCAGTCGGGTCGCGTCTTGTCGCCTGCGGCGCCCATGTCACCGATGGTGTAGGTCTGACCAACGCCAGAAGTGACACCGCCGATGGTGCTGTTGATGTTGAGCGCGCCCGGTGCGCCGCCCGCGCCGGTGTGACGTGTGGAGATGACGTGTGTCGTGCCGCGAGAATTACCTGCGCTCGCAGCTGCACCTGACGAACCGGCGAACGATCCGCCCAATGCGAGCGAGCCACGCACGGAGAGGATGATGCGGAGCGTCATAGTAGTGGTGAGAACGGCAGCCATTGAGGTGACGATCGTCTTGATGGTGTCCCGGGTGTCTGTCGGCTTCGCGATGAACCAGAAGAGCATGTTCGTCATGTTGACGATCCAGATCGCGCCGTAAAGGTTGAGTCCATCACGGAGCATCAGCTTCCAGTAGGAAAGCGGCTTAGCCTGAAGGGTCTTGAGAGAGCGGTTGACTGCAAGTGCGAACTGTGCGGATCCGTGAGTAATTCATGCTATATGATTAATCGGTTAAGTTCGCATACCGAAGCGGTGAACAAGAGTGTCGGAGCTAGCCAGTAGAGGCCGACCCAGTTACTCTTCGGACCCGCAATGCAGCCTTGGCCTTCAAGCAGAGGAACCGCTATAGAACAAAAAAAATTCAATCCAGTCTGTTTTGCCACGCGGAACTCATTCGAAACTGTCCGCTTACATCGGTAGAATCCGCAGGTAACAGCCATGCACACCACCGAGAGCCCGAACAAACCGGTCATAGCCATCAGAACCTGGCGGCTCTTGTCGTAAATGGCATGGACACGGATGACATGAACAATGGCGCAGGCGGAGACGAGAATAGCAGTGCAGATAGGCTCGAACAAGAAGAAATGGGAGCATTGCTAAATTTGAGAACATATCATGATGAGCTTTCGGCTCACACCATCACAGAAACAATGATGAATTTGACAGAGAAAACTCACCGACTGTGTGAACTCGGTATCGAAGAACGCAACCGCTGTCAACGGAAGAAGATACGAGCACCGGTCAGCATCAAACTCTCCTACACCCGGTTTCGGCATTGTAAATGCCAGTTACTCACCGACAATGATGAACTCGGCGGGCATGAAGAATCTCAAGAAGTGGAAAATGATTTTGAGAACCGGCCATTCACGAGTCTTCATCAAACGCCATGAGCGAGGTGAGAGGACGAGGGTGTCCCATGCCGCGACAGTGAGAGTGCAAACGAAGAAATACTTGTGAGCACTGAGGTGGGCTGGGAGGTTGAGGGATGGCGGAAGGAGGTCCGTGATATCAGCCATAGTTTTGAGGAATTGTAGTCGTCCCTGTCAGATCCTTCTGGCTGCTATATAAATGTGAGACTCCGTTGGCTAGTCAACGACACCTGTGTACGCCGCAGCAGACGAGTCTAGATGAATGCCACAAACGAGAGCGATGAGCGGGACTGCGAATAGCCCGAGAAGAGAGAGGACGGGAGTCGCTGTAGAAGGAGGAGGGAGAGGAGCGGAGGGAAGTGAATCGTTATGAGGGACCAGCGCTGATGGGGAAATTGTTGATCAACCTTTTTAAGACCGAAACAGCTGATTACCTTATTTGGCATCCTTTCCCTGATCGTCCTTATTTCTCTCTTTCTTATCGCTTCTTGGCTTCCTTCGTCTCTCACCTGCATGAGTCTCAAAACCACAAGCAACCAGCTTATTTCATGCAGGCCACAGGACAGAATGACCAGCACCGAAGTCTTTCGAATAGAATTTAGAATTTTGAGGAAAAATCCGGAGTTACCAAAAGCGGAGTGGCGTTTTGTTCTTGTTTCGTAATCAGCGTCGAGTGCGGTCCAATCTCATCTCCCTCACCTTCTTCTGATCCTCACAATCACATCTTCCCTCCCAACGACAACCAACTGAGCTATATATCTGCTCGTTGCCTATGTCTTGACCACTTGACGCGCAACGCAACGCACCTGAAGACCCATCTCAAACCCAGAGTAGACATCAAGTGACCGATTGATCTCATTGGCCTAGCTGTCTATACCCTAGCTCCCGTCAGATCATGATGGCTGTTCATCCACACAGCCTTTCATTGCTGAATGCATCCGTTGCGCCAAAATCGTTTTGTTGTTCTTCTCTGCATCACTTCCCTCTATGATCAATCAGCTGAGCTCCAATGCACATTCGGCGTAACTTAGTTCGCTATCGTCCTGCTGTTTCTGCGACTTTGAAAGAAATCTCTTTTGGTATCCTAAGGGTGCTCTGGGCAAAGGCCATAAACGGGGTTAACAAGATCGGAAATTCCGTAACTCCACGGTCCTTTCTAATGGTGGCTATACCTAATCTGTGCATACCAAAAATTCGGGCTCAACACGGTACTGTGTTTCTAGTTAGACGCCTCATCAAAACTTCGTCTCCTCCCATATCATGAAACCTTGCTAATTATGGACCAGAGGAATGATCGAGTACCTATAAATTTTATTCACACAAGGAAAGTTGAGTGTGTTACTTGTTTATCTCGCAGTGTCAACTGACGTATTGATACTGTGAGCACCCACGGTCGACAACGCAGGTTTGGTTTTGCTGCTTTTGTTATTATAGAAAAGGCGAGCGCCTTTTGTGAAGTAATGAGCATCAGGTTTCATCATACCGCATCCATATCGGCGACTACTACATCAAAGCTACGTGCGTCTCCGATCCGTCCATCTTTTCATCAGCACAGCACACAGCAAAGGAATGGAAAGCGACTACAGACAAAGTCATTGCCGTAGGAGAAAAAAAGGAAGTCGCGAGGTTCCTTTATCTGGTCTGCCTTTCTCAGCAACCCAGCATCAGTGTCTCTTTCTGGTATTATTCCATCCTTCTGCACGTGTGCTTTTCTGCGTTCATCTGGAGACGAGTTCGCTGTCACCTTCGACACGCGATGCTTCGGTACGAAGGTTATTTAGAGGACTGTTGACAAGATTCTATTTCCTGCGGTACCTCGTCAGCCCGTCTTGCATCTGCCATGATTCACTCCCCGCGAACACTCGATGAAGCTGTCATCTCCCTCTAACAGTACTGATCGTGCGTGATACGAAGCAATTAAGCAATTCGTGGCCTGCATCGAGTTGCGAGTTGCGAGCTTATCTTTACCTGCCGGAAGAAAAATCTGTCGGTTCTCGAGCTCGTACCTTACTGTAACTCGCTTTGAGAAATTCTTAAGTGCTAACCCCTCTCGCTAGCTCTGGTACTGGGTGATGAATTGTGGTACTGTCAATACTTGTTTCCACTGTGTATGAGCTTGACTGAGGTGGAACGTGCCCGTATCTGATGACTGTGCAACCTTGGATTGATTTTCTTCCATTGTCGATGATTCTAATTATTAAAAGACTATTCCAAGGTGCGGATTAATTACTAGTATTGCCTCGCTTGTTTCTGGATTCATTTCTTCTGTTGCTCTGCTGTCTCACCCACCGTTCGTTCTGATGTCGGTGTTAGTGATGAGGCGTAACGATATACCATAGTATCGAAGACGGACACCGCCATTTATCTCACCTCGCATATCCAATAAGTTCCTTATTATTAAGTTGGAGAGCATAGTAAGATGCTGTTGTTTCAGCTCTACCTGGAAGAAGACCGGTATCTGAGACTGCCTCTAAAACACAATCAAAATGGACACATACCTTGGCGACCGTCGCACAGATGGCCCTAATTATCATTTTACTTCTTACATCATCCCAGTGTACAATCATCTTGTCTCTGCATTTGGAACATGCTTGGAACAAGGCAGTCGAAATGTCGACAGCGACACTTTTTTGGAATCAAGAGGTGCTTCCCTCAAAGCCAATCTCTAATCCCGATCTCCACGCTGATTGCCAATGATCCTTCCGGTGACGACAACAGCAGCCCGGGTTGATCAACTCAGGACAGGTAGTACTGAAAAATCCATCCTGACGAATCAACACTTCAACAGCAATACCCGCGCGCTTACGAAAGTCAAGAAAATCATAATGGTCCAATCCTGTCATCAGAGCTAGTTGAGGGATCCTGATATCAAGAGCTTGGCCAACGTAGACTGGCCGTCGCCGCTATTCGAGCTTCTTCATACCGGTGCATGCTGCATGCCATTGCATAACCCTTGATAGCCTCTGTTCCACTGACATTCACCCGCTTCTCGAAGGCTTCCTTAGTAGCCTCAATAGCGGCGTCAATATCGTATTTCACTGCTGCGCGAAGCACTTCGGCGATCATCAGTACATCTTGCTGGTCGAGTCGCGGCCGCTTGACAGGATAGCAAAATCGCAACAGGGCATCGAGTGTGGTACTTGTTTCAGCGAGACTAATGACCGGGATTTCGCCTGGATTTTCATCCTCAGCGGGCGGCTGTGGAAGAGAGAACATATCGGCAAAGAAGGGAGATGCCAATTCCAGGACAGACTTTAGTACATGGAAATTGACGTGGTCGACTGATTGGAGAATAACGTCGTAGCGTGTACCATCGAATGGAGGTGATGCGGGCTCGATGGGTGAAACTAATAGAGGTGATGTGGACCTGAGGGGTGAACCTAATGGAGGAGATACGGAGTTAACGGGTGTATTAGGAACAAGTGACCAGCTTGGTCCGTTTACTATGGGATCAGGACTCATAATTCTATGGGATGATAAATTTGAGAATCTATTTGGAGTAGAAGTCGGGGTAGGTTTACCGATTCAAGTCTTGAAGCAAGTCGAAGGTAAATGACTGGTGGCTCGAAGGAGTGAAGATGGTCTTGAGGAACCTCGTTTTTAAATGGCTTCATGGGAGAACTACACGTGCAATTCATGCTTGATCGATCTTCGTGATCGATAGTATGAATAGCTTTGAGGCAAGGTGCAGTTGGAGCATGCCCTTGAAGAAGATGCTACATGCCTGTTGTGCGTGGATGGTAACATCTCGAAGTATCGGCAATCTCGGCGGCGGATATCTGAATTGTCCGATAACATGAGAAGGTATGAACACCTTTCCGCTCGACTAGATGTTATTTGAGGAGAAATAAACCTCGAGCATTGAATGCACTCGTTCAAGGTTCATATTTCCTGTCCTAGGTCAAAGAGAGTTCCACCTGTACGAATTTCTGAATTGACGGCTCGTTTGAAAATACTCCTATAGAGAGTTTGCGTACCTTAGCGACTTCTTCGTGCATGACCCTTATGATTGATGGTCGCGACCGATCCCAGCGCGCGAGGAATTTATCCTTGCACTCGATGCAGGCGTTCGTCAGAGCCGGAATAATCGTTGATATCGACAGCTTTTCAGTATCAAGAGGAGCAACTTCCAAAGCATCGTCCCATGCGGATTTCGCCTCCGTCCACCAAACATTCTCTACTATGTGCTTAAAATCAGAGAAAAACTGGCTCCTTCCATCAAGGCACCTATGATGACACCATCCTCGATAAATCTTGGCGTAGACATCCCTTAGGACGTTGTGTTGGTGAGGTTCGAATAGGTTCATGACGGCAGTAGTTGCCTGCCTGCGAAACTCAAGCAGATTGGAGACATCCAAACCAGACATCAGAGCCAGTTGATGACGGTTAGCCTCGAAAAGCTGGCCACTTCAAGCATGCGGCCGCTGCTATTCGGGCCTCTTCGTCAAGCCTGAGATTACAAGCCAACACATACGCTGCTATCGCTTCTCCTGCGATAGATTCTGCACGTACCCTGAGAGCCTCTCGAGCTTGTTCGACAGCAACGTCGATTTCATACTTGAGCGCTGCTCGAAGTACACCTCCGATCAAAGTAATATCTTTCCGGGAGAGCTGCGGTGGCCTTAGTAGGATAGCAGAATCGTAAGATGGCGTCAAGTGTGGGCGGTACTGTGTGGCGCTTGATTCGCTGACATGAACAATCAGAATATGAGCAGACTCGTCATTGGCGTTTGCAGGTGGCTGTGGCAAAGAGAACATGTCTTGAAAGATCGGTGATGCTAATGCAAGAATGGATTTCAGCACTTGGAAATCGACACAATTAGATGTCCGAAGGACTATGTCGCCATGCGTGCCGTCAAACGGAGCCAATGCAATGACTCGGAAGATATGATTGTTTCCTGCATGAAATGTGACCAGATGGAAAGATAATAGGATGCTGTGTACTCACATAGCCATACCTTGAGTGTAGACAGCCTCAACAGTCTGTCCTTAACTCAGGCTGCTGTGCGGAAGGAGAACACGTGTAATACGGCGTTATCAGCTCGATCCGATATTTACAAATAAACCAGAAGTAGCAATGTTCACGTGGGGGCGGCAGATTAGTACGACTTCTTGAAGCGCACCGCAGTCCCATACTATTCATGCAATGTACACAGTCGAAATACTAGTAAAAACGAAAATCACAACAATGCTCAGTATGTACAATGAAATACTGGTCATCTTTCCTAGCCCAGGGAAATCGCATTGTTTAATTCCGGCTTAGACCGTGTAGATATCAACGAAGTTACGAACCCAAAATCAAATGAGAATGTTCTCATTCTATCACTAACGTATCACCGAATGTATGAAACTTCGCCTGAGACTTGGCAAGAGACAAAATAGGTCGTTATTTCCAGGAAAAACAGAGCTCTACCTGAAAAATTTGCCGGATATCTGAGATTGCATCCGAAGTGCAAAGAAAATGTATACTTACTTTGTCAACTTCCTCAGATATGACTTGTGTCATTTTACTTCTTGCATTTTCCCAGTGCGTGAAGAACATGCGCTTACAGTCGGAGCAGGCGCTGGCTAGGGAGTACCACACAGTTGATAGAGACACTTTCTCAAAGTCAAGAGGGGTTTTCTCCAAAGCACCGGCTAATGCCATTTTGACTGCCGTATCCAATCCGGACCTTTACAGCTTTGGCACCGCGTCGAAGGGATTAATTCAGGAGAGATGGCACTGTAGAATTTGCTTTCCCAAAGTAGCACTTTAACAGCGGCAGCTGCGCGTCTATGGAAGTCGAGGAGATTGTAATAATCCAAACCAGACATCGCAACGAGTTGGGGGGGTTTAGAGCCGAGAGCTGTCCACTGGAGGCAAGCAGTCGCTGCTATTCGAGGTTCTATTTCCCAACCCAAGCTGCAGGCCAGCGCATACCCCTTGATAGCCTCCGACTCCGACGATCTCGTCCGGACCTTGAACGCATCTCTAGCAGAATCGACAACGACATTCATTTCATACTTCCTTGCTGCCTGAAGCACGTTGACGATGAGCGATATATCACGCTGACTGAGCTGAGGCTGCGCGATAGGATAGCAAAGTCGTAAAATGGTGTCAAGAGTATCGCTTGATTCGCTAAGATAAACGACCGCGATCTCGTCTGGCTTCTCGTCTTTGACGGCCGGCTGCGGAAAGGAGAACATGTTGTCGAACACCGGGGATGCCAATCCGAGAATCGACTTCAATACCCGGAAATTGACGCGGTCAGACGATCGGAGGATTATGCCGCCGCGCTGGTCATGAAAAGGAGCCAACGCATACTTGGGCAGCTCTGTGACGCCCTCGTTTGCACTTCCAAGATTAGCCATTTCTCACTGAAGTGCTATGAGCTCAGGCAAATAATAGGGCGAAATAGTGAATCGTGCTCACCTAACGCGTATGAGGCAAAGATGAAATGTCGACTTTAGATAGTGAACTTTTTCCGGGAGTCGATAACCTTAAGTACCCAGACGCATACCTAATTTTATCCCAGTATTGAGGCAGTGTTTAGTTGGAATGTTCTGCTTCCGCCCCCAATTTGAAGTGCAAACCATCTCTTCGACTAAAGAGAGTTTGCGAGGAGCCAGCGTTCTTGATACCAAGACACGTAAGCGCCGAGTAACCCACAAATCAGGTCAGGTATAAGCCCCAAGGAACCAGAATAGGATGCTAAAGAGACGACGACTACTTCCTGAGGCTATGCTTCCTTCGTTCCTCGCATCTTGATTAGGTCTAGGAACCCTTTCCTCATATTCGACTTTGGGTATGATTTATAAGGCATCGAGGCTCAATTCTCATTACGGGCGTCTCTTCGTGGTATATTTAGAAGATTAGATCGATAGTGAACTTTGATAAAAGATCCTGATCCTACCGAAGATTCCCCTTTCTCTGTTCATCACACCAATGCCGTGCAAAGCATACGCCTTCGAAAATGGTGAAAGGGGAGCTCTCGTGACGATGCAGATGCTACAAAGGTCAAGTGCACACAAATTGGAACCGGAAAATGCCTGGCATGCGAGACGCACATGCGCACTAAATAGAGCGTCTCGGAACATGGTTGGTGCAATGCTCTAAAAAGCTGGTTGATTGGTTGTGGTCACGTTTCGGGTCTGGTATGTGCTTGTCACGTTGTCACGCGTAACAACACGCGACTCGCGTTAGGCAGGACTTCCCTTCCCCACCTTCAAATACAAGCGCGAATAGTAGTACATCCAGCTCACCCACCTCGCTCGCTGCTGTCGACCCATTTACTCAGTAATCACTCACATCTCTGACAATGGCCGAAAAAGACTCCACAGCAAACCCTGCAGACGCCGGCTCGTCCCCAGGCAAGGAGAACCTGCCCAAGGCCGTGATCAAGAACGTCGACATGACAGAGGAGATGCAGCAAGAAGCCATCGATATCGCTGCTGCTGCGCTCGACAAGTACAACATCGAGAAGGATATCGCTGCGCAGATCAAGAAAGAGTTCGACACCCGTCATGGACCGACCTGGCATGTTGTTGTCGGCAAGAACTTTGGGAGCTACGTTACTCATGGTGAGCATCTTATTTGCGATTATCGGGGCATGTTATCCCCTGTGAAATGTGCATAAGTGAGGCATGAGCATAATGGAAGCCTCATTGATCATTTGGATACATATTCGGTGTCACCTCAAGACTGCGATCTCCGCGGCCACATCACTTTCTTTATCCTGTTCAATCAAATCTGTGATATAATCTCAATCTAACCGGGCATCATACAGAAACAAAACATTTCATCTATTTCTACGTCGGCACCCTCGCTTTGCTCATCTGGAAGTCGTAATCAGCTACTCTCCGGTTACATCAGTCCTTGATTTTGTATAATTGGTACGCTTGGATCTAGTCTATAATTCACTTCAGATTTCCTCATGGTGCCCTTTGAAACAGTTGTTATACTCTTCACTTCAGAGCCAGAGTCTCACAGAAATTGTCGTAGCGTGCTTTCTTGCCACTCCATCTTTTTATGTCATTGCGTCACTTCGCACAGGCTGCTGCTTGTCCTTGTTCTCTCGCAGTCATGAATTCAAATCAACAGTTGCTATAAACAACCATAAGTAGATTACGCTTGTCGCTTGTTTAACCTTTACTTCACGCGCCATGACCAATCATCAAACCTCATCGTATAACAATAATAAATCGTTGAACGAGAACAAGTGCGATAGATAATAATGATTGAGAGAAAGAACACATCACATCTAAGCAGTGACAAAGAAACAACAGGAGATGTATGCGTACATATGAAGATATGAAGTACGTATGAGATACTCATTTCATGTCATGCCATCTCCACCCTACACACGGGAATATCGTGCCGAGAGTAGTATCGTATGCTACATATCATGCAAGTGACTTAGTGCAAAGGCAAAGTTCAGGCATGCGGAGAAGGGAAATGCAAAGCAGTGATGAAGAGGACTACTATGTAAGTACATAGTGCTTCATGCGACATAGGCGAACGTGTCGCGCGTGCCATCTACACGTTCCATATACTCCTTCTCAAGCAACGTGTCAATCGCCTTCTTGATGTCCGGAATCTTTGGCGTAAACCGCGCCGAGATGTGCGAGATGACCTCTTGGATCAGAGCCTGATTCTTCATTGTCTTACGAGCTTTCATGATGCTGTACAGATAGATGTGCGCAATAAGTAGGAAAAACGTCTGAATGAGTGAAAAAAAGGGATACGAACCGGACGATAGTCGCCTGAATCGCGAACTTACGGTCCTCATCCACGTTCTTAAGAACCTCGGTAGTCTCGGCCTTCTCAGCGGCCTTGATAGGCTGGTTCAGGTTCACCTTGATCTTCTTCGACTTGTAGTCTAATAACACATTAGCCTCTATTCACTCCACTCCATTGATTTAATAGAAAAGTTACTCGGGTTCAAGTCGTATGGTTCACCATCCCCATCATTAAGCAGAACACGAGCCTTGCATAGAATGGTTAACACCTGCTTCAGAAGGTCCTCCGGAATGCCAGTGTTCGCCTGCAGTTCCTCAAACGATAATGAGTCATAGTCGTTGTACTGTACAAGCACGGCCATCTGGAACGAGCTCGTCATGAAGATGAACTTCTGAGGAGATGTGTAGTTCGACCGCAGCTCGTTCTTCCCGTATGCCCAGAGCCAGGTCAGTCTTCGTCCAGAATGCTTCTGCTGATAATACTGCTGAAAGCGATTGTAGGTCGGTAATATCTCCTTCGGGATCACAAAGTTCATGTCTATCGATTTAAGTGGCCAGACGTTCGTTCCAAGAACCTGAATGGTAAACGTGAGGTCGCTGTCCTCTGGATGACTGACGACCATCTTCTCTTTGAAGGAATCTGTCAGGTCCTTACTCAAGCTCATGTCTGAAAGAAAAGCAACATC
The DNA here is from genome assembly GCA_037892935.1 of Phlebopus portentosus. Lineage (NCBI taxonomy): Eukaryota > Fungi > Basidiomycota > Agaricomycetes > Boletales > Boletinellaceae > Phlebopus > Phlebopus portentosus. The sequence goes on from JAYXKI010000014.1 coordinate 697,183, forward strand.
AACCAGTGCTAGAAAGGAGATATGTCGTGAATCCTGACCAGTGAACATGCGTTGCAATTTCTGCGTATACTCGAAACCACACGCTTCCTTCAACTTTGAGATCATGCTTGATTCGGCTTCGTCGGAAGCAGAAGCACCGTGGATGAGACGCTTCGAAAGCTTGTTGGTATAGAAGTTTTGGAAGACGTCCTTGTCTTCAATGTACTTGAAGATGACCATCTGGCGGTGATCGAATCAGTCACAGAAGGTCTCACGACAAGCAACTTGAAATGAAAACATACCATTTGGTTCAGTGCACTTTCAAGGCTACCTTCTTCCGACATCTTATTATTCTTTCGTAGCAGAGCGTCAGCCTGCTTTGCAAGTAACTCCGGACTCTTGCTTGACGAGGAGCCCGTAGCAGCGTTCCGATTGACAAATTCTCGGCATGCCTTATCCAGACTAGCGACAAATCCAGCCTCGCCTCGGAAACTGCGATCAACTGTCTCGCTGTTCTTCTTGTGCACTTCGAGGAGAGCGTCAACGTATGCTTTGGGATCGATGCTCTCTTCGCCATTACTGTCGCCCCCGCTCACAAGCTTCTCCACCGCAGCAAGACCTGCTCGCTTGACATGCTCCTCGAATTTCTTGCGCAGTGGCTCGAGTCCTTCTGGAATGCGTGATAATAGCGCATACATTCTTTGTAAGTCCTCGTCCTTGTCAAAGTCGAGAAGTTTTTGGAATTCTTCCCACATTGTCTCGGCGTGTTCTCGGATCAGAACATGCTCGCAGGTTGCAACCAGGGTCTTCCGTGTACATGTATGTAGGTACCGGTCGACTCGGTCTTCCTCCTCCTTTAGCCTCTCTTCGGCCCTTTTGAGGTAGTCAGAGACACTGTTGGCGGATAGGAAGTTAGTGGACTCTTGTTTGTAATAACTTTCCGTGGCTGCGATGAAGGGCGTCTCAAAGTGATCCTTGTATACGTCGAGGGATTGCTTATTTGAGTCCGTTTCGTCGATTCCCAGAGAGACAAAAGAGTCTACAACTTTCTTCACGAGGGTCTGATCGATGGTCTCCCCGTTCCTTTGTTTCTCGATCTGCTTGAGTACAGCGCCAGCAAGTTTCGCATTCTTATTGTGAATGTGATTGAAGAAATTCTGCTTCCACTGAACTAATGCGAGCTACACAGGCTTATCAGCGATACAGTGACACCAAAGAGGGTATCAGATATCTTACCGTGTAGACCGTGTAGACACCCTTTCTCCCCTCATCCTTTTCTCGTTTGACCCAGTGTCGATTAAGGTAGGTGAACAATCGGTTTATGTAGTTCGCGCCGGTGGTGTATCTATCCCACTCCTTTGCGTAATATCGTAGTAAATCCTCATCGACAAGAGGTTCCGCACCCTAAACCACTCGTGTCAAAATAGATATAGAACGAATCGAAGATTGAACGAGACCTACCTCCCGTACGGTCTTCAAATGAGCAATGAGGTATTTTGTGAGCTTATTGTATAGATCCGAGCCCATCAAGTTCGCCCCCGCTGTCAGAAACAAAGGACAGTACGCGTCAGTATCAAGCCCACAAGCATCGTGGCGCGTGGCGAGGGATCCCGCGATGAAGAGAGCGAAGATACACACTTCTGGCAGCTGTTTGACCGGTTTCCAAGTTTCCATGCATACGCGATGATGTACAATAGTTATATGATACGGTGTATAGACTCATGTACTTGGAGTAGGACACCCCCGTTTGGAGCTTCGTCATGATATGGTCGACACCCTCCTCGAGGAATTTCCAAGTCGTCTCAAGGTCCGCATTGGGGGGCGGCATTGGGGGAGATGAGCCCGAAGAGGAGGATGCTGAGGCGGACATGATGGCGCAAGATGATGGTGGACGGCGAGTCAATACGGGCGCCTCTTCAGCAATGGCCGGGAAGATGGCGTTATGTTGCACGTGCTGTTACGTGTCTTGTCGTTAATTAGGCAATAGCGTGACGTTTCTTGTTTTTCTTTCGCATCACCAAGTGTCTTGTTGTATTGACTGTACGTGTTCTCTGGGCATCTCAGATTCGTTTTTCTCATAATAGTCCAGAGGACATGAGGCTAGGCTTGTCGTCTTCATTCAGGAATGTTGCGCGAGGCTACGCGACGAGGAGGGCGGTCAAGCCGCCTCCGAAAATTGTCGACCCGCTTCTGAGTAGCCCGAACGCTGAAGTTTCCGATCTTCCGGATGGCACGACGTTCGTTCATCGTCCACCACCAACAGTGCCTTCTCCATTCTCGACAACTCTTCTCCCCTCCTCCCCTTTACTACGTCCGAGTGTATCCACCGCCAGCTCAGCTTCACAAACGACGGACCAGAAGGAAGTTCCAGTACCACCGCGCATGCACAAGGAACGAACCTTCCCAACCAATCGAGTTCTAGCGGAAGCCGATTTTGAGAAAATGCGACAGCTGCGGGCGTCAAACCCGACTTATTATACACGTATACGTCTTGGAAAGCAGTTCAACTGTCCGCCTTTCCTTGTCGCTCAAAAAGTACCTCTTGATACAAAGAGCAGAAAGGCCGCGATTGAACAGTTGGATGCCAAGCACGAAGAGATCCGGTCGAAATGGGGAGAACGGAAGTCGATGATCATGGCTATCCGGAAGAAGAGGCGAGAGTACTGGTAACACCTCAGTATGCCGTCAGAGTTTTCTTCATGTCACTGTGTGTGCTCATGTCTTTTTTTCAAAGTTAGTTACTTCTCGCTGTGTAGGACCCGTTCTATTCCATCAGCTTTCACGTGGTTAGACAATATTTCTTTTCGGCATTAAAGCGTCTAGATTAAAGTGTACAGGAGCCATTTACGAGAGCTAGTATATCTTATTCAAATCCTCTTCAGTGTCTTCACTCCCCGAGATACTTTACATAAGCAACGAACGAACTCGGGCCTCCCACATTTTCTCCCCGTTTTTACTCTTTCGTCTTCGAATAGACACGAGGCTCCGACTTCGACCCAGCGTATGGAACGGCCTGCAAACGATGAACGACATCAGCCGTTCAATACTTAACTCGAATTAGAGTGCGAAAGTCAAGGGGGATTGTACCTTATGGCCACCTAGCAGAGTCTCACGTTCCTTCGAATCTCCAGCGACAGAACTTCCTGCAACACTTTCCGTCGACCACTTGGCCGAATCGTTACGCTGCCTGATCTGTTCGCGGTTATGTTCTCGATTCTCGTCGCGGATATCTGAATTGGCGCTGCTCGTGTCTGTTTCTGAAGTTTTTTGACGAATTCAGGTCAGCGACCATCGGAAGTCTAGCAGAAACGAAGTGGAACTAACTAGCCGGACGACATGTCTGCAAGGCTTGTGAGCTCGGGAGCATCAGAAACGAACAGGTTGAAGTTCTCACCTCTTTACCCCCGGAAAGGCTACCTGACAAACTGGACATATTGGTTGAAACGCTAGATTGATAACAAAAGATATTATTGCTGAACTTCAGATTTCGGCCTCTCTGGGTGGCTTTATACGAATCATGGCCTTATAAACCAGTGTGCAGTCTGTTGACCACTGACTCGTCATCTTTCGTCACGGATTGCATACTTGTGGCTATTGTTCGTTTTTCTGCCACACGTGACTCCGGCGGGACCTTCATGTCCCGATTCCGAAAATTAACGTTCCCTGTTCTTGAGGTTAATCGTGTAGAACATCGTTTTCTCATCGTCACAAGAAATATACTGATGGGTGGCCGGGTCAACCACCCTCCGATGTTCGTTTTGTGCATCTTCTGATCAAGCCGATACACGCCTTAAATGTACCAGAAGGAGACCTCTTTCCGCCTTTCCTCCTCTGTTGGTCTGTTGACTTTGCGGATTCACGGTGTGAACTCACACGTTTCCTATTACAGTCCCGTTTGCGCACTTCTCTTACGTTGCGTCCTTGTAACGGCAACGGCTCCAGCAGAGTGCAGTGTGCTTGCGGCGATCTTGCTGTCATGTTTAGTTACTTTGCATCGAGTGGCGAGGCAAACCCGTTTGTATTTTGTATACCGAAGACTTATTATTCCTCCCTTGGCTTTGCGCACGATGTTTGCAATACAGAATGGGGGAAATGCTCATTGCCAAGGATATAAAAAGACTGCATTTGATTGTGTCGTGCATCACAAGCAGCTATGTTCAAGTACAAGCACGGACATACTTATGAGAGAAAGGGTTCAATGTCGGACGATAGTCGTTTTGGTGACGGCCGTTACGCGCTCGTTATACCACCTGATGTTGAACTCGGTGAGCAACCAGATAATCAAGAGCAACTGTTTGCATATCGTGAGTTTGCGTGCCCCATTTCATGCTACTCGCTCGAACATCGACGTGCTTCAGAATTGTCCTTAGCAAGGGGAAAGTATGCAAACCCTGCGATGAGCATGTGGCGAGATGCACATTCCCGTAGGCCTACGAAATACTACTGTGAGTCCGTTCTGAATTGGACGAATCCAAGCTTCGTTCATCTAGGAATGTTCATTCAAAACGCATATTGACCTTTCTCACAGTATACCTGTTCGAAGACAAACCCACAGACACCCGCGGTGTGCAGAAGGAACCCATCAAAGAGTTCAATTCTCACGAACTTTACGAAACGGCCAAATCTTACGGCTTCTTCACAGAGGACAAGGGTGTACGGGATCGCCGCGAAAAGCATTGGTTTAGCTTCGGTATTCCTGAACCAACTGGGAAGTAGCGCGGCGAGGCGGACATGGATACGTAGTACTTTTTAGTTTTAAGACTAAGGGCAGAACCTACGATATACGGGCTATGGCCATGGGCCAATGAATAGAATTGTGAGATCTGGGATTCTGTATATGAAATTCTGCCGCTGCGAAGGATATTGTGAGTTCGAAATTTATTTTGTGCCATCAAGCACACAAACTGCGTTCTAAGGTCCGTATCCCACTAAAGCCTAAAGTATTTCTTCAGTCTATTAACAGCGCATGAAACATGCTGTCCTCAATTATCCAAGTGTGTTCTGAAGTTATTGTAAACGCTAAAGACTCTGCATAATTAAAATGCCAAATTTTTTTCGTGGATATAGAAGATACGTAAACCCAGTCTAACTACTTCTGGCTCTTCCTACGATAGTTGTAAGGTCTCAAAGTAACAATAAAAAGCATGTCTACTGTAATAGTACTCATAGAGGATCAGGAAAGAGAGCGGATCTAAACTGCAGCTATATTTTGAGCTCACTCCAGTTTTGTCATGTGTACTGACTGAGTACTAGTGGCTTTCCACCTTGCGCCACGGAAAATGTTCCGAGTCAGTCGAACCGGAGCCGATCAAAGGAACGGATGCCGACGACCGTCGTCATTGGTGGAACTTGAAACACCGATCATATCTCAAAAAGCACGTGATATTCTGTGACGGCGGAGAGTGTCCCGTCCGTCCATTCATAAAAATTCAAAAAATGTAAGATAAAAAAGCGTGTCTCCCCTACATAGTACGGCGCTTGAGGTGTATTTCGAGTGCTGCGAGCAATTTTACGACGTCAGGCAGCTGAACAATGAGATACTAATTATAGGAATCGGCACGTGAGATCAAGAGAATTCCTTCTCTCTCGGCTCATTTTCGGGTATTCTTTCGTTGAACTTTCGACTTCTTGCTTGAGCCCAATACCCTGCCTCCTCGTGCAGAATACCGACGGTTGCTGCCTTGATAAAATATCATGTATATACGAACAAAAGCAGCGCAGACTTGGATAGTGGCGTCGAGCCGATGCGAATGGGCTCGCACAGGAAGAATAAGCAAGATTGTGTCAGAAGAGGCGCTTGCCCGGATCGGCTTGCTTACGATTCTCTGCGGACTCAACCTTGCCCCGTCGACCGTACACTTACCCTATTTGACTTGGACATGGTAGTTCGCACCTGCAATTACAATATTCAAGACGCGTCCTCGCTTTCTCGCGCATCCCTCAGCTCTTTCTACATCCACTACCACCGCTCTAGCGCTTGCACCCTGGCTACGTCCATCTGTCGTAAATGGTGTCGCTACCAGCGACAAGAAGCAGCACAATGCTCTCGACGGACTCTGACTTAGGGGGTTCTGACCCTCCAGAGCTTAGGCCATCGCTACTCGACAAAAGCGGGCTCTCCCGCATATTCATGGATGCGGTCCAATACGGCGAGGTCATCTCCGACCAAGACGGTGGCATCAGTAGCACCGACAGCAGCAGGGAAGGGGACGTATCAGGCGAGGACGGGGACAAAGCTCGGGCTCAGTCGCAGCCAAAGCGTGGTCGCCACGAGCCCATCACGCGAACTCATCTCACAGACTTCATCGTGCACAGCCTCAGTAAGTCTGACTTTGCTGCGACAGAACGCTTTGCGAAGTTCGCGGCGATAAAAGAGGGCGATGTGCTAGATGCGGTGGACTTGTCTCCAAGTACAGAGAGTCCGCCTGTGGGCGTGTCGGGTGATGAAGGCGAATTTCGGGAACCTCAATCCAAACCGATAGAGGAGCGACCATTGATTTTGGACGCTCAAGTTTCAACGGACAGCATATCAGAACTTTCACCAGAGCAAATTGTTCAGCTCCTCGTTGACGAATTCGGTCCTCTGACAGTCGGTGAAGACGACACGGAACGGCTTATCTGGGAGATGGACGGCTGCTATCTACAGGAAGTGGCAATTCTTGGGACGATCCATCTCACCACACATCGCATCACGTTTCATGCTTCGTTGTTATCTACTCGTCCAGATTTACTTCCAGAGAAACAGATCATTCGACGAGGACCTGTGACGGTTCATCGCAGAGGACTGCTCAGGAAGCGACGCCTTTGGTTGGAACTATCCCATGACATGCTCACCGTCTTCCGTTCAAGCAAGGAGGAAGACCGTATCAGACCTATTGGATCATGCCTTCGTGAGTACAGAGATTCTAAATTATTCAGCTTCGCTTAGTAATACTGAATGTAACCAGTCTCGTCAATCAAAAGAGTCTGTCCCGAGGATGAGAATAATAAGAAAGCTGTCAAGATGGAGTCTTTCGTTCCAGGTACGAAGAATTATACGTACATTGAGTTCGATACCGAGGAATCGGCTAGGGAATGGAGACGTGAACTTCAAGGTACTCCTACCCGTTGGTCTTTTTCCCGCTAGCGCTTACAGTCACGCACGCAGGTGCCGCTTTCATGTACCGTCGCGGGCGCGCGTCGTTTCTACAGAAAAATTATGAGGATGATATGCGTGGAGTTCAAAGTAAGTAGTTCGAGTTTTCGGTCAACAGAAGATACTCATCTGCGCCCCTAGTCAGCATACCACTGAGCCGTGTGAAGTCTTTTACTACCCATATGGTGTTAGATTGTGCTTTCATGATTGATATCGAGATATCATCGGGCAAAGTTCGTTCGAGCCTGGCCGACACCGATAGTGGCTTGGACGGTACAGACAAGGAACAGGAAAGCAGTTCGTCGTCTGATGACGAAGAACCTGATATCGATCAACGAACCATCGTACTGGGTGTTGCACGAAGCACTCCTGTCTGGGATGATATGGAGAAGCATGTGAAGGAAGCGAAGGAGAGAGAACAGGAGGCGGGCATCAAGACACCGCCGAAGGTCGTAGTGGATTTTGGTCCTCTCAGCTTTGTTGATGGACAGCCTAAGGAGACTGAGGTAGAGGATAGCACGGAGAACTCTATTCGGAACGCTTTGGGTCTTGGCGAGGATGGGGAGATTTGGTGTAAGTATCGCATACTTTTGCTTTACTCTTCGCTGTCAGATTACTTATCTTCTGGTGTTGAAGATACACGCGCGAGGATTACCATGAGTGTCGCGTCTTATGGTTACTTCGTCATCTCGAAACGTTATATTGCTTTCTGGGCGAAGTGTCTATCCGTCAGAGATGTAAAAATTCGATTTCCGTTGAGCAAGGTTGCGGGAGCGCGTCCGATTTACCGTTACATGCCACGGAAATTTGGAATGGTTCTTATTCTCAAAGAGCACCGATCAATGAATTTCGATTTCACGTCGGAAGATCAACGAGATGACGTGATTAAGAGGATCAAGGCAGCTGTCGAGGCGTATGGAGCGTGGAAGGCTAGCTATGGGCCAGTCTTCCTGCCAATTCCCGCGAACAGGACAAGTACCTTCTTCGATGCGGGCTCACCAGGCCAGCCTAATGGTCGGGTATTGACAGAGTCTCCAATGTCTCTGACGACACCTTCACCCTCACGATCTCCCACGCGATCTCCCCGGGCGGGCTCTAGCTCGACGATGAATTCTACTGTCCCTCTTGCAACGGCTGCGCACGTCCTCTCTCCTCTCTCGCGTACGGTCAAACGTGTCTCTTCTCGCTATTTCCCTCCGAGTGACATTTCGAGCATGCCTAAAGTAATAAACCTACCTATAGGCACTCTACCTCGCGCGCCCTCAATGCATTTCGTCTGTCTGACGATTGGCTCGAGAGGTGATGTACAACCGTACATCGCGCTTGGGCAGACACTCATGAAGGAGGGACATAGGGTGACGATTGTAACACATGACGAATACAAGGATTGGATTGAAGGGTGGGGTATCGCGCATCGACCCGTCGGTGGAGATCCGGGTGCCTTGATGAAGCTGAGTGTAGAACACAAGGTTCGTCGACATTCGTCAGTTATAAGACATAAATACTGACGATATTCGTACTTGAACAGATGTTCTCCCCTCAGTTTTTCAGGGAAAGCTTAGGCAACGTACGCGCAATTCTTTTATTCTCTTGGACTATTTGCTGATGCTTACTATTGTAGTTTCGCTCGTGGCTAGATAAACGTAAGGACACATCGTATAACAAATTTTTGGATTGTTTGTTCATTAACGTTCGCAGTACTAGTCGATGCATGGGAGAATTGCAAAGATGCGGATGTTTTATTGGAAAGCCCTTCTGCTATGGCGGGTGTACATATTGCGGAAGCGCTCGGTACGTATAAAGAATCTGCGCTCTCGATGATATTGCTTATCTGCGCGTTAGATATACCCTATTTTCGTACCTTTACTATGCCTTGGTCCAAGTAAGCTCAGAATTGTCTCATTTCCAACGATTTGATCTGATTCTGGGCGTGCAGAACGACGGAGTTTCCGCATCCCTTCTTAAGCACACCCGTAGATTTGCCTCGCTTCAATGTTTCAACGTATGTGCTATTTGTTATTCCTGAGTGGCGGCTGGCACTGATACATTTGCGAAGTTACGTTCTATTTGACAATCTTTTTGGTACTCGTCTGCGGGACAGATCAACCGCTGGAGACGAAATACACTTCATATTGGAAACACCGACATGGATCATTTAGCGCAGTCGAAAATACCCTTCATCTATAATTTTTCTCCGTCTGTCGTGCCGAAGCCGCTGGACTGGGGCGATCAGATCACGATTTCTGGATAGTGAGCGCATAGTAGTATGATTCGTATACGAATAACTGATCTCATGGCGTTATTCCGTAGCTGGTTCCTCGACAACCCGGACTTGGACTGGACACCACCCGCAAGCCTATTGCGGTGGATGTCCAAAGCACGAGAGGACGGAAAACCTATTGTGTATATCGGCTTTGGAAGCATCACTGTACCTAATCCCCCTGCGATGACACGCAGTATTCTGAGGGCGGTCAAAAAGAGCGGCGTTCGTGCGATCATCTCCAAGGGCTGGTCATCGCGTATGAGCAAATCCAGCGAGATCAAGTTTGAGTTCCCGCCGGAGTGTTACATCGTGCGTATCTTTTCCCCCATCTCCCCGGCCTCCGAAATCGGATTGCGATGACTGACATCTTCTTTTCGGATTTATTAGATTGACAAGATTCCACACGAGTATGTTCACTAACTACTACGTTTCGAGTCGACGAGATTGATCTTTTCCTCTCTTAGCTGGCTCTTTCCTCAAATTGACGCGGCACTTCATCACGGCGGTGCAGGGACGACAGGCGCGAGTTTACGCGCGGGTATCCCGACGCTTATCAAGCCATGGTTTGGGTGCGTAAAAGGTTTCAAGTCATTGAAGAATGCTCTGGTAGCTGAACTACCCAATATCGTTCTAGCGACCAATTCTTTTGGGCTTCACGTGTTCAGAAGATAGGGGCTGGGATGAAGGTGTCGCTGAATTCATCGGAACTTGCTAGTGCTCTCGTAAGAGCCACATCCGATAGGTGCGTTACTGTGTTGCCCGGAACGTGGATTAGTCACTAACTCGGTGGACGTTCCATAGTATTATGAAAGAGCGTGCGGCGTCTGTTGGAGAGAATATCAGACAAGTAAGTTTTCAGTTCTTCTGAGAGGTGCGCTCGATTTCTCAAGCGTGGTTTAAGGAAAACGGCACAGTCAATGCTCTACATGCAATTTATACCTATCTCGATCGTGCCGGCCGTGTCAGGAAGGAGAAGCCTAATTGATCAGTTGTCCTCACCCGTGTATGCTATGCTTTGTATATCACTGTCAACATTCCCCTGTTTTGTGACCTTTACTCCTTTATTTTACTGATCTTGTTTACATCTTTCCCTTTGTTATTACGTCTATTGTTGTGCTTTTAAACACGTACTGTCATATTTATTGCATCATGCAATGTCATACCAGCATTCATTGTATCCGTCGTGATGTATTTATATCCCGTAATATTATTCCCTGTGGTATTCAATGCATGTCGTGTTTTATCTTCTAGACAGGTTTGATACTCCTGTAAGTAATATGTGTGGATGATTGTTCTTCTACCAAGGCTGATGACGGGTTCGGAAGAGAACGGTGTAATAGGTGAGCAAACTAGAATATCCATTGTACAGATAAATGGAAGTCATTCATGAGCTAAACTTAGTGTTGTTATTAAATGCTATACAGGCAAATATCAGTCCTTTGAACACCCAATACAAAACACTTGTACAGCTTACTGTGCACATCTTTCCCTCAATATTAATATATAGAATGATAATCCTACATGTCATCTATATGCCTAATTTTTTTCGAGCTGAAAGTAATCTGCAAAAAATAAATACAGACAGATGAAAAAGTAGAGAGAATGTCACAGAAAACCACTCCTCTGAGCACCATGTGACATTACAAATCAGCTATTCTCACCTAGTCATGTAACAAACGCTGATCTCAATTCTTTATCCACCTGTCACACTTTTTATTTTACTTGTCAGTCCATCTTATATTAATTTATTGTGTACATGCTTTACCATGAAAACTTGAGTGAAGACAGTTGAAATGTCATATTATTGGACAGAGTGCTTAAAAGTACAACTAAATGTAAAACATATTGCTTGAGAACACTGTGTTTAGCCTTATGTCTACCAACTACACCAAAAATTATTGACTATCCGATTTTTACAGCCCCAAAACTTGCTCATTCTCTTTGAAATTTTACACACACATCAATTGATACATTAAGCACCTACCATAATTTTTTTGTGGTGAGAAATGAAGAGTTGACAGTGGAAACGCGAGGTGTTCAAAGGAATGGTAGTGTTTAAATGACCAGTATTTGCCCGTACATGTACAATACGCGATATGGCGAAATGAAGACAGTTCTCGCAATTGAGTGAGAGGCCAAAGTTCAATCCTCTGGTGGTCCAGTCTGCTCCAGGCCAGTCCAGTGTGCGGAAAGAGTCGGACGCGGACAGGTAGGAGAACGCGAGCTTTAAAAGCGCAGCGTCGCCTCGCGTTCATTTCATCCCGCTTTTTTCTACCGTTGCTCGTCGTCGGCGTCCCGTAACCGTTAGAAAGAGGAGCAGCGGACAGAAGGCGGTGTTTCGGAGCATTTCGGACGAATCGCAATCCAAGTTGCCTTGGGTTCAAGAAACCTGAACAAGTCGTTGTTGGGGAGACAGAGCGATGCGTCCATGTTTTGATTGGCCTGGAGAGATGAAAAATGGTCTATCAGACGAGATGTTGTGGTAAACCCGCGCCATGATGAGGATACCTCGGAGGATGAGTGCGTCTTTAGAGCGTGTTTAGGGAGAGAAAGTCATGTGACGTTATACGGGAGCATACGGGAACCGCGGAATTCACATGACTGGCCAAGTGAACTCGCCGATCATCCGCACTAACGGAACACTATTGGCATATTCACTCCGTAGCCGTAGAGTAGCGTAGCGTAGCATATATACACAAGGTCTCATGCTCAGTCTCGCTCCAAGCCTCTCCTTCCTCCTTTCATCCTAACCACTACGTTCCCCTTACTCTTTCCGCTCTCGACACCAAGATCATCATCGATAAAAATGGCAGCTGAGCGCTTTGCATTTGAGCAGGAAGTTAGAGAACTCGAGCAGCGTTGGAAGGTATGCATTTTTGTGACTCGGCCAAAACTTATTATGTATACTTATTCAACATCGGATGACAGAGTCCGCGCTTTGCACGAACCAAGCGCCCGTACACTGCTGACCAGGTTGTCTCAAAACGTGGTACAATCCCAATCTCGTATCCTTCGGACATCCAAGGCAAGAAACTATGGCGGTTGCTTTCGGAGCACTGGAAAAACAAGACTCCGTCTCATACCTACGGAGCGTAAGTATCAGAACATATCTGTGAAATCGATCTGATACTAAGTAAACATGAAGTCTTGATCCGGTGCAAGTCACTCAGATGGCAAAATACTTGGAGACAGTGTATGTTTCCGGTTGGCAAACGTCCAGCACGGCTTCGAGCACGAACGAGCCGGGTCCCGATCTCGCAGGTATGCAGATTGAATAATTTGTCGATACCTGATCCGTTCCATTAACTCCGCTGCAGATTACCCCTCTAACACCGTTCCAAACAAGGTCGAGCACCTGTTCATGGCTCAGCTTTTCCATGATCGCAAGCAGCGGGAAGAGCGTCTCCGTTTGTCCGACGCGGAGCGGGCAGCCACGCCGGCAATCGATTATCTCCGCCCCATTATCGCCGATGCGGACACGGGCCACGGAGGTCTCACGGCAGTCATGAAGCTCGCGAAGCTCTTTGTCGAGAAGGGTGCTGCGGGTATTCACATTGAGGACCAGGCACCCGGAACGAAGAAGTGCGGTCATATGGCTGGGAAAGTCCTCGTCCCCATCCAGGAACACATTAACCGCTTGGTGGCGATTAGATTGCAATATGATATTATGGGAGTGGAGAACTTGATTGTGTGCCGTACGGATTCGGAGGCTGCTACGCTCATTACGACCAATGTTGATGAAAGGGACCATCCGTTCATTCTTGGCTCAACGAACCCTTCACTTCGCCCGCTCGTGACTGTCATGAACGAGGCAGAAGCTTCCGGTAGGGTTGGCGATGCTTTGCAGGCAGTCGAGGATGCCTGGGTTGCTCAGGCTGGTATCAAAACCTACGGCGATGCGCTCACCGAAGCGCTCGTCGCCCAATCACCCTCCTTCACTGGCTCCCGCGTCGCGGAATTCCAATCCAGAGTCCACTCGCTCTCAAAAGACAATGCTCTCGCACTGGCAAAGGGATTCGGTCTTCAGACTGCGCCGTTCTGGGACTGGGATGCCCCGAGGACGCGGGAAGGGTTCTACCGCTACCAGGGTGGTACGCAATGTGCCATCGCGCGTTCGTGCGCGTACGCTCCGTACGCCGATGCATTGTGGATGGAGACGAAGAAGCCCATCCTCTCCCAAGCGCGGGAATTCGCGCAGGGCGTGCACGCTGTGCACCCGGAGGTCTGGCTCGCATACAACCTCTCTCCGTCCTTCAACTGGGAAGCCGCAGGCCTCGGTCCGGCGGAGATGAAGTCGTACATCTGGGAGCTTGGGAAGCTCGGCTTCGTCTGGCAGTTCATCACGCTCGGCGGCTTGCACAGTAATGCGTACATCTCCGACCTGTTCGCGAGTACGTTCCAGAAGGAGGGCATGAAGGCGTATGTTGAGATTGTCCAGAGGCGAGAGAGGGAGATCGGATGCGATGTGCTGACGCATCAGAAATGGAGCGGTGCGGAGTATGTGGACGGACTGCTCAAGACCATCACGGGCGGTGTGAGCTCGACGGCTGCTATGGGCAAGGGAGTTACGGAGGATCAGTTCAAGGCACAGGTGAAGCTGTAGGGTGAACAGGAGAGGCTCACTTTACATATGCGTTTCCTATTAGTTGATACATATAGAGTTTTTCTTCCGAATTCTTAGTCAAATATGCCTATCATTTGTACTTTACTTCCGTCAAAAGCAATTCAAAGTGCAATTTTGTTGTAGTAGAAAGAAAGCTTGCATTTACGAGTAATAATACAGATAAAGAGGAGAAACAATAAGTATCGAAACGAATGAACGAAAAAACCCAGTCCCTCTTAAAAAACACGGGTCAACAGCCAGAAGAAATAACAGAACGAAACGTGTACAACTGGGCATACCTAATCATCCTCGTCATCGCCGTCTGCAACGAGAATCAATCATCGTCAGCCTGACGAGGCTTCTTGCTCATACGTCCCCTCGCAGTAGAGACCGCCGAGACTGAATTCCCCTCTCCTCCTTCCTCTATCCCTTCCATACTCGTACCTCCTCCTGCAGCTTGTGCAGCAGCCTGAGCCTGAGCTTGGGCCTGGGCAGCCGCAGCCGCAGCAATCATCGCGTTCCTCTCCTTCTCCCTCGCTGCACTCGCTCTCTTCCGTCTCTGATACTCCTTATCGCGCATTTTCTTCTGCTGTGCCGCAGTCAACGGCTGATGTTGATGCCCGCTACTGCTTCCATCGTGGGATTTCTGCTGAGAGACGGGAGTGGTGGAGGTGGGTGGAGGGAGGACGATCGATGTTAGGCCTGGTGTTGGGCCCCGGGAGTTGGATGAGAGCGTTGAGTTTGGGTTGAGTAAGGCGAATGGGGGGCCGAAGGCGTCTGAGTCGTCTGCACCTTCTGCGAGGAGGTCAAGGCTCTGTCAGACATGCAAAATGAACGACGTTAGAAGACGAACTTATAGAAGCGAGATAAACGAACCTTCTGATAGCTCAATGAACTGTTCGAAAACACACGATCCGCATCGGTAGGCTCATGTCTTCTCCGTCCAACGCTCTGAGTCTTGAGGTACCCATCAAATCCCTGAATGATATTCCCTCCGCTGTGTTGTGCTGTCTCGCTCAGGTAGGAGCCTTCGAAGTTGTAGATCTGAACCTCTAGTTGTGCCTGAATTTTAAGCGGAACATTCATACAGGCCGTGCACGCAAGACAGCAAGGGATTGTCAGCGGAGATGGTGGCGAGGGGAGCCGAACGGGCGCACCAGTTGTCTGTCGACCAACCGTTTCTTCTGCAAAGCCTGAATGAGCTCCTTGCGCGCTGCATCGTAGCGTGCTTTCTCCTCTGAAGTCAGCGAAGCATTCGATATCGCATTTGCTGCTGCTGCCGCTGCCGTCGCCACGTCCATCTCCGCAGCGAACGATGTCGCTTCCGTTATGCTCGTATCTCTTCGTCCAGCTCCGTTGGATGCGAGTGCGACAAAACGCGCTGATCTGGTAGTTTCACCTGTCCTGGAACGTTGTCAACAGGTGTTACAGGGGCTCCGAGTCCGCGCTTGTCGCCGTGTTACGCCCTTCCAATTTTTAGGATTCGCCCGAGATGCTCAGATTATATGCATATATGTTTTAAAGAGAAAGTAACTTGTAGCTTGACCCGGACTTGTTAGAGGCCATTGATTAGACCGTGCTGTTTGTTTGGCATCTATTTATGCAACATCATTACCGTGAGAAATGATCTACATATACAGTACCGACGTACCGACCCCCATTTATGGAAGGTGATTTGCATGCCTTCTCGGAAAATATATATGCCGATTAAGTATCCGACGCTTATAGTACCAGATATTTCTTCCTAAAGCAGGGGGGCCGAAGACTTAATGTACCCACCTGTATATTAAGTATTATTTCTTCATCCTTGCTTCATCCAAGGCCATGGACAGTGGATTTGCATGGCGATTCACTGCCCCTTTGCACATGCTCTCAACTCATTCGTCCCCTGAAGCGGTGAATCCCAGACGAAGTAACGTTTCTGGCCGTGGATATCAGCGGGAAGCGCGGCTTGATATTCTGTGCAGAGAAGCGCCGTACGATACTCATCACGACTCATAAGGAAACCAAATGTTCGACTTCTGTTGCAAATACCATGCCATCCAACTGATAATCAAACGCAAAATCGGTGAGAAAACGGTCCTTGTCCTTGTGACCATATTTGATGGTATAAAATCAAGCAAGTTCTTTGAGGTTTCGTCCTCCCGCATCATGTCCGAGACTTCGCTTAACGCAATCCCAAGTGTCCAGCGCGCACTTATCTTACCAACTCTCGGTGTGCCTCTCAAGCTCATTAATGATCATCCCGTCGTTGCTCCGAGCGACCTCCTCCCTGGTCAATGTCTTGTAAAGCTCACCCACTCTGGCGTCTGTCACTCGGACTTTGCAATTAAAGAAGGGTGGTTCGCACAGAAGACGAGTCCGAAACCGAATTTGATCGGTGGTCATGAAGGCGTTGGGACCGTAGTAGCTGTCGGCAAGCATACTCATAACTCGCCAGTCAAGGTTGGAGAACGCGTTGGTATTACATTCTTAGCCAACACCTGTCGAAATTGCGAGCATTGTCTGGATGGTGATGAATCCTGTAAGAAGATCTACCCCCAGAAGTCGACATGCACTGATTGAAGGTGAATTTCTCTAGATTGTACTCAGCTGCAGAGGTTCGGATCCACGGTCGACGGCACTTTCTGCGAGTTCACGGTTGCTTCCGTAGATTTTGTTGTGCCCATTCCGGATTCACTGACAGATGCAGAAGCAGCCCCAATTATGTGCGCGGTAAGTAAAGATAATATGGATCTTCTCTCAATTGGATCCATTCTTATTTTGATCTTCTCGTTCTAACTTTAGGGCTTTACCGTCTACAATGCCCTACAACAGTGCGATGCTCGCATTGGGAATTGGGTCGTGATACCTGGTGCAGGAGGCGGTCTTGGCCATCTAGGTAACAGAAAGTCCACATGAAGGAATAATCCGATTTTCTAACGGTGCCTACCATAGCCGTCCAGTATGCAGTGGCCATGGGTCTACGCGTAGTCGCAATCGACTCAGGTGAAGACAAGCGTAAACTTGTCCTTGAGCTCGGAGCGGAGAAATGGATCGACTACAAAGAGAGCAGAGATCTCGTTTCTGATATCATTGCCGCTACCGAAGGAGGCGCTCATGCTGCGGTTATTACAACGGGCAGCACTGCCGTTTATAACCAAGCGGTTGGATATCTACGGAACCGAGCTATTCTGGTAGTCGTTGGCCTACCTAAGGATGGCGTTATATCTGTCCCGTTGGTAGTGCTCGCTGCAAGGGTAAGTTCACGCGTCTATCGAATATCAAATTCGACTAATGCATTTTATTAAGGGCATCACAGTTCGCGGAATTCTGATAGGGTACAACGATTCTCTCTCTCTCCGCCCTGCCAGATTGATTGTTCACTTATCTTGCGCCTGCATTGTAGGAATCGCCAATCTGCCAAGGAGGCCGTCCAACTCGCCGCAATAGGCAAAGTGAAGTGTCGGTATACTCTCAGAGGTCTTTCGGAGCTTGAGCAGTGCGTACATTTTCCACTGGGTCCTTGTGATATGACTTCATTTATTTATTTATTTTGCGCGACGTGCAGAGTTTACGAAGAGATGGAAGAGAATAAGGTTGTTGGTCGCATTGTCCTCGACATATCAAAGTGAATAATGACTCAATGCGATGCACCTGTTTCTTTGTTCTTGTCATTTCTCGCTCCCGCCGTTCAGTAGTGCTGTATTCTGTCTCGCTTCATTGTAATTCATTTCGATTGCAATGAGTACAAATTTGATTAGGATACTGTGTTGCTCAAACAAGAAAACCAGAATTCAAGCTCATCTGAAAACCGCTTTGCTTGCAGGCTTACTGTGTGGGGTTTGAGATAATGAATTATGTGTGTATTTACAAAATGGAAGCTAAAAAAAAGCAACAAAACCACAGCACCCAGGATTCCCGCGTGGTCCCCCACCGTGGTACTAACTGGGCGGTACTCCGTTTAACTGCGCAGATCAGACGGGATGCGGTGTTTTCAGAGTCCTATGGCCATGGATACTATTTTGTAAAAGTACGGACTATATGCAGTCGATTTAAACCCTCATGAATCGAAGTCAACTTCAGCTTCGGTTTACGAAGAGCAAGAAAGTAGTTTACATTTATTTGAGCCATGGCATTCCATGGCATTAGTTACCTCTTGAACCATCATGGTGAAAATGAATGAAGTTTAACGAGGTATACGGGATTTAGTTAAAGCGATTGATTTACAGACAATGCCCGACAGAAAGTCGCTCGCTGGGGGAAAATAATGAACGAACGTTCCGACAGCTCGAAGAGACATGTGGAACCACACGATCCGCATCGGTAGGCATATCTTCCTCTGTTTACGTTCTGCGTCTCGAGGTAGCCATCACAGCTTTGAATGATATTGCCTCTACCGTGTTGTGTTGTGCCGTCTCGCTCTGGTAGAAATCCTCGAAGTTGCAAATTTGGATCTCAACAGTGCCTAGCAGCGCCTATATTTCAAGCGGAACGCTCATAAACGCGTACGCAACATGGCAAAAGTCTGTCATCAGAGAAGAGGTGGTGAGATCAGAATGTGCACACCAGTTGTCTATCGGTCTCAACTGTTCCTTCTACAACGCCTGAATGAGAATCTTCTTTGTGGTCATGGAAGCATTTGATGCCGCCGCCACACCTCTGTGGCTAAGCTAAGAACGCCACTTCCACTGTGAGTGTCTCTCTTCCCCCAACCACGCATCCGTCCGCAACTTCAGTTGTCTGCGGTGGTGAGACAAATCCGCTGTATCACCTAGGCAGAAACGTGTCAACAAGGCGTTACAGACACTCCGAATCCATGCTTGTCGCGTCTTACACCGTCTGAGTTGCGAGAATTTCCATTCATGAGACATTCGGATCATGCGCAAGCATGCTTCAACGAGAAAGCGAAGTGCAACACTGAGCACACTCGTTAGAGACTACTTGTGATTGGAGAGTGAGACCGTATTGTTTGGCTTTATTTATGCGCCATATTACCGAGAAGTGAACGCTATGGGGAATTTTTGTGCAGACTGTTACGCGTGACAAACTTTAGAGACGATGGGGAACTTAGGCTACAGCATGCATGCCATGCGCTACTCCTGCTCCAAAGAAAGAAATTCACGTATTTGTGAGTGAGTGAGAGTCCCCTTGACGATGAAATATATGCATTACTCCCCTCAAAATAAGATCTAGATATGGAATCTAGCATTACGAGTTACCAATTCCTACGCGCAGTCGAATACAGTATGGCCACCGCCGCCGCTGAGGGATTGTCTTTCTTTTCTTACCCTCAACGCACAACGGACTTGTGCGGCAAGTTCACCAGGCCCCTCGCATCCATCTGTTCTCAATTCAATGATTTCCTGCAGGAACCAATGAGTCTAGGGCGAAGCCGCGTTCCTGATTATGGACACCGCCGGAAGCATCCCTTGGTCTCCCTTCTCAGATGCATAGAAGCTCACCAAATGACCGTAAAGATTCAGGCCAACCAAGGCAATTCTAGAGGACTTGAACACAACACAGTCACGGGTGCGTCTTTTGCTTATTCCGTTTTTTTTTTGGATTTGCAAGTGGAGGTGGACTCCTGTAGACCTCCTCTTTCAATCCAGACTCGGAGCTTTCGTCCGACTCAGGATTTCGTTTAAAATAGGAGAATGGTTGACCTGGGCACTTCATACTCGGTATCAGCAGGTCTGTCGACTTGTCCGGATTTGGTCCTTCTAATAGCTAAATATTTCCCATATCCGGCTATTCAGAGAACGAGTAATGCTGACGGGAGGTCTGAAATGCACCCGATTAAATGTTCTTGTCCTTGTGATCATATTTATCATATGGTATAAATCAAGGTCCCTTCTTGAGCGGTTGTTTCATCCGAGCCCTCCCTCATCATGGTTGGAACTGCGTCAATCCCAAGTGTCCAGCGTGCATATGTCCTACCGAAGTTAGGTGTACCTCTCAAACTCGTTAATAATCATCCTGTGGTTGCTCCTCGCGACCTTCTTGCGGGTCAATGTCTCGTAAAACTCACGCACTCTGGCGTCTGTCACTCGGACTTTGGACTTAAAGAAGGATGGTTCGCGAAGGATTTGCCTCTTAAGCAGCCTTTGGTTGGCGGTCATGAAGGCGTTGGGTCAGTGGTGGCTATAGGCGAGAATACCCGTAACTCTCCCGTCAAGATTGGAGACCGCGTCGGTATCACGTTCCTTGTCAGCGCGTGTCAAAATTGCGAATTTTGCGTGAATGGTGAGGAATCCTGTAAGTAAATTTCTATCTATATATTGGGGATGTGCAGTGATCGGAGATGAATTTCCAGATTGTTCACAAATGCAGAGCTCCGGATCCTCGGTCGATGGTACATTCCGCGAGTACGCAGTTGTTCCCGTGGATTTTGTTATACCTATCCCGGATGCATTGAAAAATGAGGAAGCAGCCCCGGTTATGTGCGCAGTAAGTAAACGACATGTATTCGCTCTCGATTGGAATCATTCCATTTAATTCAATTTTCTTGCCCTTTGGTTTAGGGGTATACTGTATACAGTGCCCTACGGCAATGCGATGCTCACATTGGCAATTGGGTCGTGATACCTGGTGCGGGAGGTGGCCTTGGTCATCTAGGTAATCATAGAGATCCTACATGGAACGGTGATCTGACTCTGTAACGATGCTTACCGTAGCCGTCCAATACGCAGTGACCATGGGTCTACGCGTAGTCGCAATTGATTCGGGCGAAGATAAGCGTAAACTTGTTCTCGGATACGGAGCCGAGAAATGGATCGACTTCGAAAAGAGCAAAGATCTCGTTTCTGATGTTCTCGCAGCAACTGAGGGTGGGGCTCATGCTGCGGTCATAATATCTGGCAACACTGCCGTTTATAACCAGGCGGTTGGATACTTGAGGAACCGTGCTACTCTGGTGGCCGTTGGCCTACCGAAAGATGGTGTTTATAGCATACCGCTTGTACTGCTCACAATAAAGGTAGGCTCTTGTGTCTCTCGAACATCGGATTTGACTAAAACGTTTTACTTCATTAAGGGTATCACAGTTCGCGGTATCTTGATAGGGTATATCAGTTCCTGTTTCCGTTCTTTCTGGGTGAATATTCACAAAACTTCTTTGTAGAAATCGCCAATGTATCAAGGAGGCCGTTCAACTCGCCGCAATAGGCAAAGTGAAGTGTCAGTATACGGTCCGAGGTCTTTCAGACCTTGAAAAGTGCGTGCTTTCCCCCAGGATTTTCTTGGCGGCCGAGTACTGATAATTTTATCACGTGTGCAGAGTTTACGAAGATCTGGAGCAGGGTAAGGTTGCCGGTCGCATTGTCCTTGATATTTCAAAGTAAATATCAAAGTGAATGTCGATGAAATGCAACGCGCCAAGTTTCTCAAAAATTTCCGCCGCTTCGTAGCACTCCCTGTATAACAATTGCACCCCCAGCTTAGGATGTAGTTCAAATTATGTATATTACAATACAATGCATAAGTCAATCAGGACTTAAGCTTGACTTGAGCCCGGTTGGTTCAATTATCATATTATCGACCTAGTGTGTTTCCCAGTCTGGAGGGAATGAATTACTTGAAATGCATTTGCAAAGACCGCAGCTAGAAGTAGGAAAACACAACGCAGAATTCCCCATTGTTACTACCGCCATAGCGGTACCCCGTTTAGTTGTCCAGGTCGAACGGGATGAGGTAGCCGTCGTAAAGGTGCAGACTGGACAATTCAGCCTTATCGCCCTTCCATGCCACGGATAGAATGAGAATCAATACCGTACGTTTCTTTATGGCTTTCAAATATGGCTTTCAAAGAATGATTGCGGTGAAAACGAACGACACATTGCCCGTTTGCTTCTGCAGGGCATTATTGATTTTTGTAGCTCGCTTGACTCACACACAGCCGCTAGCAGAAAGTCGCTTTGAAAAGGTTCTCTTTCCTTGACATTATTGGATGTATTAGTTGTTGATTGAATTTGCGGATCCACGTCTTTATTTCGACTAGTCCATATTAGGAAAGACTGATCACGAGCACGTGCTGACGAGCACACTTGTAATGTAACATTGTAAGGAGCCTTGCGCGGCCAACTTGAAAGGGACACGATCAAGCTTGAATCCGTACCATTACCATCGCTAGCCATAGCGTTCGTCCGTCGGCTCGGTTCTGAATACGCTTCGCATCCCAAGAGACATGCTGTCTTTATACTCAAGCTGAGGCTTGCATCGAGCAGCTCCTTTTGATTTGAACAGTTCTTTGCTTTCTTCACTTTCGTACAGTACGCTCTTGCTGCGCATTGAAAGACCCTTGCTGGATTGAAAGACGCTTATTCTTTCAGATATTATTTCGCTTATCAAGACGAAAGTCATGAAGCTGCGAGATCAGCTACTCAGCTCGCTGAAGGCTCTCCCAGGGACACGACGCTTCCATCTACACGTTCTCGTTTCCGCTCCGCACAAATACGGAGAACTTTTCCCCTACGCTTCGACGCGGCCGCGTATTTATGCCCAGGACATTCTCATCTTTGCGTCGGAGGAAGTAGACATTGATCGGAGTACCCGAGCCGAAGCTGAGTCGGAATCCGGGTCACAATCGACTCCAATTGAGCCCCAGCACATCTTCGTCACCGCCGTCGAAGCGACCCTATTCCATATCCCCGCTACGACAAGTGCTATCCTATATGTTGCAAAAGTAGACTCGACAGGACAAGGGAAACGTCCTTCTCCGACAACTGCACTCGTAAGGGCTCTCATCTCATTCTACGCATCATCAGAAACACGGCCGACGAAACTCCTCGGGACGACACTTTGGATCCATTTATTTGCTCGTGCAGAACGGCAATATCTTTTCCCGAATTCGGCAGAACACCCTTCAAAGAAACCCCTCAATGACGTGAAATTATGTTTGTGGTGGAAGCGCTTGCTGGGACGTATGGTGCAGGAATTGGGACACGATGCGGGGGACGCGAGGTTGTATTATGTATTGCCTGGGATGAACGAGCTCGAAGGCGTTGCAAGCTCTTGGTAACGCTCTGAAGCCGAACGATACGAAGAGCCCAAAGTGGATATACGGACATCCTTATTCGCAGAAGGAGATACCCCTACCGTATGTTCCCAGTGGAAGGGCAATAGAGCCATACAACCTTGGACAATTAATCCCGTCGTTCGATGATGATCCAAAAACGCGATTTATTGATGAGATCGCCTGTACGACGCGAGTCGATGGGTTGCGTTCGCCTTCACGAAAGCGTCGGCGGACAGATACGGAGAAGAAGAACGGGAAAGAGAAGGCCGACAAGGAAAAGGACAAAGAAACGCGGACTGAAGGAGAACTAGGCTTAGTGAGCGCAGACGAGTTCTGGGAACGTATGTCATTCCGTCAGGAATGCGTCGCCGGTGCGGTCACCGGCTTCTTCGTGCTCGTCTTTCCATCTCGGGACACATCCTCCAAATCTGTATCTGCGGTCAAAGAGGGAACGTCAACAAATCCTTTAGCACCCCAGCCAGGTGAAGTTTCACACCACCTTGTTGATCGGGTGATCAAATCACTCATGACGAGCCACGAGTTTTCCACGACTGAACGCTCGCTGCGGGCAACGTCCATCCTCGAAACGTCCATCCGTGGACTTTGCAGTGGCGGGATACACATCAGCGAGAAGTCATCAACGCGAAGGGTGCCACCGCCTTTCCTCGTCGGTGATGAAGGCGGTGATCCTATCACAAAGAAAGACCAAACCGGAGAAGGCGAGGAGAATACCCAACAGCTCCTCGAACCTCCTAAGACGCCTCCACGACGCCCGATTTCATTATCCCGACTAAAAAATGAAGACATATCGCCGAATCCGTTTCCTGAACCTGAACCGTCGGCGGATACGTATTCGTCTTTCGTGCACGGCGATATTTCGATAGCGAACCCCGATGCAGCGCCAGCGCCATCTCCGGCACAGAACGGGAACGCCGATACCGGTGCTGTGGGTGGTCAAGTAACGGTGCTTACTGTAAGGAAAAAGAAAAGAAAATGAACTTTAGTGGGAAGGCATGCATGTGCTTTTCCGTCCGTGCTTGCCCCGCATGCCGTGCAAATCAGGTCTTCTTAGCTCAGACTTACATATATTCTAATTCGTCCCGTCTTGGTTGCTTTCGATGGTGTTACTGTGTATTTTTTGATATAGTGCTTTTGTGCATCTGCGTCTATCTATGTACTTACTATCTGTCGGTTGTAGCTTTGCTTGTTCTGTTCTGGGCCCTGCCTTATCCCGAATGCCATTTTAACAGTTCGCCACTGCGAATCATTCGCTATTTATTACTCAAGTGTCTGCTCGCTCTGCTTTTTCTGTGCCTCTCTTGGAGCCATTTGACCATTCGCAACTCAGCAGTATGACATATAGTTCCTGTTTCAAGGCGCCGACTATTGTTGTTGCATGCGTTATTCCGGAAGGCCCACGTGGAAGCATTAATATTCATGAAATTTTTGAGATGGCTACGCCGTTTTGTTTCCCGCATATCCAGGCCCTGCCATCGTCTCCTCAAATGGGTTGCGGCCCTCCCATGTTGACCACTAGTGACAAGACAAGGCTTCTTGCAACGGCGATGGAGGACACGCACGTAGAGACCACTAGGAACGGAGAATAGACAAAATGGGCTTCTTGCTTCTTGAAAATAGAGTATGGAAAACCAAAGTCATCTACGTGTAATGTTTTGGTAAAAGTTATCCCGAATGGATATACTGGTAGATAGATTAATGAACCCCTTTTCTGTGATTCACTGTCCTGTCCAACAACAACAACAAGGGCACACTATTATCAGCTTTGTTTTTGTGTGAATATCGCGCGGACTCACCGAAAAACCGATTTCTTCGAATCCTGACATACAAGCCGGGAATGCAAGCTCGTCCTCGTCCTCCTTCTTCGAGACGTCGCATTGACGAGGGAGTTCCGGTCGGTGTAGTCCCGTCCAAACTCCAACGCCAGGCTCGTGAAGAAAGGCATTCGGGCCTGTTGAACACGTTCTCCAAGCCGGTTCCAATTCATCACCAGTTACTGATAACGTATCGTATCGTGTCGTGCATTCCGGTGCGGAAAGAACTTTTGACTGAGATACAGATACAGTGCGGTTTTTTTTCGTTCACATGTAGCGGAAGAAGACAATATTAATGCTCGACGTCTAAGATGTTTGATTTTTTTTGGGGGGGGAGGGTATGGTTGTGCTGTCAGGGAAAAACACTTTTCTGTCTTGGTGCTGCGACCGTCTAATGGGAGGATAAGGTGCCACAAGGAGGGCTGAATCTCCGCGATGCGATGTAAAATTTGAATCGTCGGTACCTGGACGTGAGGGGGGGGGGGGGATGGCAGCGAAAGGCTCTCTAAATTAGGGTGCGAACAACGCGAAGACGTCGAAGCTCGGGTATTCAATCGTAAAGTCTCGAAGTGTCCGCAATGACGTGATATGAACCCAGCATGCGACAGGTTACGGAGTTGCCAGGGATCGGCTCTGCTGGAGCGATAGTTCAGTTCCAGTTCCAGTTTCTACGAGGATGTCGCAGGATTTTGAAAGGACTGCGATACATTGGGCATATGTCCGAAAGAGTGATTCTAACGTCGGCTCCATCAGCCCTACAGAAACGATGGCGGGGATTCTTCGAGACAAGCTGAAGGTCTTGGAGAGGAGAGACGAAAAATAAATAGCTAACACCATGGTGGAATGTAATTGGTACGGTTGCTGCTTTTCCACCAGACCGATATCTTGAAATTCTCTGAAGCTTCGGCAGACTACCAAACTACCAAATGATAGTGGCAGAAGGACAAAGGCCTAAATCGGTCTCTCGAAGTCTTCCAACGTTTGGCTCGGATTTGTAAATTGGAGGATAAATTGATTCATCTTCATCTTCAAAATAGCCGCTCGTCCACGTCAATTTTCAACCTACATAGCCGGGGGGGTGAGCGTGATTCGATTTCTTCCACGAACATCTGAAAAAAAAAAGCCATTTGTTCCAGGGAGAGATCCGAGAAAGGCAAAACAAAACCACGCAGTGCAGTATCGCGCAGCGCGCTGAGCGTCACTGAATAAGGTAGAAGGCTGGGGCCTGAGTCGTGGGTGGACTTTGACTTCAGCAACTCGTCGAAAGCAGATTCGGGAGGTAAGTCCTCTTCTTCATCTAAACGAATGTTCTTATCCGTTTTGAATAATAGGGAAATCGAGTCCTATCACGGACCCGGACGGGTCCCATGAAGTCCTGTGCGAAGTGTATATATACATCAACTCTTCGTCAGGCCAACAGTCGTAATCAGAAAGAGAAAGAACGCACGAATCCGTCGGCCCCGCGTTTTTTTTTTTTTGGCGCAACGTAAGAGGCGCGATCACGTTGAATATCTGTCTGTAGCCGTACACCTCAGACCATACCAGGTCCAACGCGTTCTCTGTCCATGCTTTGCACGGTACACAAACGCCGAGATGCTCCTCAGACGCGAAATTGCTAAGATTTTCACCTGCAGGTCTGAGTTGTACATACAGGGAACTTCATGAGTTGCAGTTGGGGCTAAGGATGGTGACTGGACTGGCAGTCTCGCGGCGTGCCAGGTTTCCCTGCAGAGTCGAGTCGCGTCGATGTTAGTGTTGCACTGTTGCACTGTTGCACTGTGCAATGCCCTGGGACGCTGTGGCACAATGGACTTGCAAATAGGATAGGCGTACGTACGGTCCTCGCGTAGAGAAGTATTACGTAAATAAATTGTCTGTCTGTCAGGCTGGTAAGCATTTGATTGAATTGATACAAAGTTTCGACGGCGATATTGCGGTGGAGCGACGGCAATAGCTGCATGCAAAGTGCATTACATAAATCATCCAAGTTGAATGATATGTCAGAGAGCTCACGATGATGGCCTGCAATCGAGAGAGAGACGTAGATAGATTGGAAGGCTAAGAGTGTATTATATAATGAGACGCGTTTTATTACCAAATGGAGTAAATCAAAGCAGATAAGAATCGAATAGAAATAATAAATTCACTGTCGACGACGACGACGAGGACGAGGACGAGGATAGCAGATAGCTCAGAATCTGATTGATACGAGAGCTAGAAGCAGACCAACCACGGCTCACGGCAAACGAGTGGACACCAACACCAACACTCTCAGGCTCAACCTCAGGCTCTTCCTTCCTTCTTCCCGTCCTCCTCATTCCTCCCGCCATCCTCCTCCTCATCCCCAAATCTTATAACCCGATGTCCTCGCAGTCATTGCCGTCGTTCGCCCAGGCTTTCAGCGCGCTCGACGACAGAGACAGGGCTCTCCCTCCAATTCACTCCCACTCCCCTTACATTCGCCACGAAGCACACACCCATGATGCCAGACTAGATTCTCATTCTCATTCTCCGCTCCCTTCCCATTCTCTTCCTCCCTTGAAACGGGAAAACAGAAAACGGGCCTTGGACAGAGACGACTCTTCCGAGTATGTCCTTGCTCTTTTTTCTGTTTAGAGTTTGTTTCGACTGACTGAAACTTTGCTTTGCAATGTTTGTTGATAGACCGGAGTCCCCGAGGATTGTAAAACAGGAGCAGGACGTGGACCAGCTCGAGCCTTCACCACCACCACCCTCGGCACAGGCTCAGCAGACAAAGTCACCACCGAGGAAGGCACCGTCGACGCGAGCTCGCCAACAGCTCCATCTAAACACAAACGTCGGGAATACAAACAGTGCTAATAATGCGGTCAACAACAGTACGACTACAGCTACAAACGCTCATAGTCATGCAGCCCCGCCTCCTTCAGCAGTTCACTCGCTCACTCGGCAGCAGCAGCATCCCTCGAAGCGAAGACGTGTCACCATCAGCGGTGTTGCTCTCCCAAACATGTCATCAGCGTACTCTAGAAGCCCCGCGCATTCAAACGCGCACACTCCCCCTCCAGGAGCAGGAGGGGCAACGCACACAGGACCAAGCACACCGATCTCACCTGTCGTCATGGGTTTCACTATCCAGCGCGATCCCCAGGCGTTCGAGCAAGTCCGCGCAATGCTCGCCGTAAAACAAAAGCAGAAAGCTCTCATCGAGAGTCGGCGAGGCAGCACCGCAGGTTTGGCAGGTGCTGACGTGAATAATGCTGGACGCCGGGGCTCGACAGCCGGTGTTATTGATGGCGGCTCTGTTTCTGCTCGCCGTGCGAGCGTCGCTGCGCCCTCTGTTACAGTCAACATCGTCAATCCCACGCCCACGACTGCGACTGGTCCTGGTCCTGGTGCTCCTGGCCCTAATTCAGGTTCTGCTCCCGTTGCTCCTGCTCCGCCTCTGCGACGTACTGGTTCAAGTCCTAACGGCCACCGTGGGCTCGCGGCGACGCCTCCCTCGCTCTCACCTAACACAAGAGCGAATGCGAATCGCACGCGGAGTCCGTCCCTCCTTGGCGGAGCGCGTGCGAAGAGTCCCTCGCCTCACATCGTTTCAAATCAGACGCAAGCACAACAAACTCAGGTATCATCTCGGTCTGGAGGACCACCACCACCACCACTGCCACCGGCATCATCGACGGGAACGACGACGGCGACGGCGACATCGAATCTATCACCGCCGTCGCACCATCCGCATCCGCACCAGCACCAGCACCAGCACCAGCACCAGCACCAGCACCAGCACCAGCACCAGCACGCGCAGGCTAATCCGCATCCGGTTTCGACCCGGACTCACAACCCGAGTCCACCACAAGCTAACAACAGTAATTCTGGTAGCTCTGGCGGCAATAATGCACCCCCTGCACCGCCATCGTCGTCATCCCCTCCGTCGACCCATGCCAACGCCAATCCGAATCCTTCCCAGGGTCAAGGAGGCTCAGGCTCGGGTTCAGGCTCAAGTCAAAACCAACCACCACCACCGCAAACCTTTGTTGCAAGCCAGGGCTTGTCCGCCCTCGCGCACAACCTGCCGCCTCCACCGAATAGCTTCACCAAACGTCGGGCGGGCCAGTTCGGCTTGCGTGGCAACAAGCCTGCAGATTTAATGATCAGTCCACGCGATCCCGAATCTGGTCCACCACCGAGCGGGCATAAGACCCCCGCTCCGCAGCAGCAGCAGCAACAACACCATCCGCCTCCTCCTTCTCTTTCAACTTCGCATTCGCATACGCAATCTTCGGCATCACTGAGACGGCCGTTACAAATGCCAACTGCTGTACCTGTGAGCGCGAGCCTCAAGTCTCTCCAGCCTGCGATCCAAAGCGCGCCTCCTCGGCCCGGTCAACAGCCCGGACGGTTCCCGATGGCACTGCCCAGTCTCCCGCCCGTGATGAGCCAGGCGGGCGGCGGACATCAGCCAACTCAGCGCGGGACGAGCTTGAGGAAGGCGCCGGGGCAGGTTCCGCCGACCCCGACGCGCTTGAGCATGCAGCGCGCGCGAGGGACGGGGGAGAGCGCTAGCGTGAGGCTCTCGCAGCCCACTTTGCTCTCGCGCGTTCCGAGGACTGCGACGGGTGCGACATTCGCTATCCCGCATGGACCTGCTACTGGGTCTTCGGCTACGGCGGGGTCGGGGTCGGGGTCGGGGTCGGGTCCGAGTGCGAGTGCGCATGCGCATACGGGTTTGAATACGAGTTTGATGCCGGCTACGCCTGCGACGCTGCACCGCGCGTCGACGAGCAGCACGGAGAAGGTTGCGTTCCTCGCACCGTTCGAGCAGTTCTACGACGCGCTTAGCGATGCGCAGGTCCTCAAGGGATGGTTCGGCGAGCAACTCCGACGCGTGGGCGCACTTGCGAAGGAGAGCGAAGCGCAGTTGGCGAAGATGAAGGCAGCAACAACAGCGGCGGCGACAACGAACCGAGCTCTGGCGGTGTGGTATCCAAAGCGGAAGTGGAGAGTCTGGTGAGGGAGGCCGTTGCAGCCGAAACGAGGATCTGGAGGGAGGAAGTGGGGAGGCTGCGCGCGCAGGTGGCGGAGTTGCAGCAGGATATGCTGGAGAGGGAGAAGGAGGTTGCTGGTGTCCTCGCAGCGCCGATGACAGCAGCAGCAGCAGCAGCAGCAGGACTAGGACGGCCCCACCGGTGAATGGACTCTCGCCCCGCCCGATGTTCCAGCCTACTCCGCCGACGAGTACGAGCGGCGTGGGTGCGAGTGTAGGGTACCCGACTGCGCCGGGTGTAGATTCGTACACGTTCCCGCCTATACCTGTGCCTGTGCCCGTACCCCGCCCGCCAACTGCACCGGCATCGACGTCCTTGTCTTCGTCCGCGTACCACCATGCGCCTCCTTCTCATCATCATCATCATCATCACCATCATCATCGTCCATCATCCTCATCTTCCTTTGTGGACGAACGGGAAATACGTCGGAGCGTCACCCCTCCCCTCCTACGCGAGCGAGAGCGAGGACGCGATACGTCGGAAGGTGCGAGCGTGAGCGGATACGGCGGAGGGAGGAGTCTATCGAGGAGCGCTGCGAGTTCACCTGCGCCTTCGCTGGATAGTACCGGTCTGGGAGGCGGAGGGATCGGGAGGAGGTTATCCGTCTCGGCGATGAGGTTCGAGAAGCTGGAGCGTACGAACCCGGAGCGGATGGACGTGGAGGCGGCGGCGGGGTCGCGGAGAGACCGGGAGAAGGATAAGGATAGGGAAGGAGGGGAGAAGGAAAGAGAAGTGAGGTTGGAGATGAGGAGGACGTATAGAAACGGCGGTGCGGGGACGGCGGCGGCGGCGACGACGACGACGACTTCTGGATCGAAGACCAGTAGATCGAATGGGAATAACAATAAAACGCAGGGCGGCGGGAATGAGGAGGTGAAGAAAGAGGAGAAGAAGGCGGAGGACGCTATGGACGAGGGTTAAAGTCCGTCGTTCGTGCTGCTGCTGACGAGTGATGTTCGATAAAGCTCCTCCCAATTTCTCCGACGGGTGGGTTTCGATCCTTCTGCACCTTGGGACAGACATGGTTCACTTCACGGGCGGGGATTCATACCGCTCGCCAGAGCCTCTTTCTATCTTTCACTCGATGTCGTCGACTTCGACTTCGTCTTCGTCTTCGTCTCGTTCTTGCTTCGCTTTATCTCATCTCACGTCGTCTCATCCCCACCCCACCCCATCGCATCTCGAAACTGGAAGGAGTAAACGCCCAAAAGCCGCGCTAAGAAATTTCATTCACAGTTTAAAAAAAAAGAACTTCACGTGTATTTATATCGTTTTCTTTCCCCTCCCTCCCTCTCTCTCACTTTCTGTCTTCCCTTCTGTTTCTTTTGTTTCTGTTTTCGTTTTACAAGTCATCCTCTTCCTCCTCCTCCTCCTCCTCATCATCATCATCATCACCACCGCCACCACTATCATCTTCATCTTCATCTTTCATGATTCCTTTCTCTCGCTTCCTTACTTACACCTTACACTCTGAGATCCCGAGTCCCGTTTTATTACAAGCCATTCTCAGGAGGCAGGCGCTGCCACCAGTGTCCCAAGCCAATATCAACACAAGATACGATCAACTTTTGCTCTCATTCTGCTGCTCTGCTGCTGCTGCTGCTGTTGTACATAGAATTTACTTTTTTTTTTTTTTCCCTCCCTCGACTTCTTGTTCTTTCTTTCTTGCCATGAGTCTGACTCTCTCTCTCTCTCTCTCTCTCCCCTTCCTCTCTCGTTCTCTCACTTCCATTTCAATTGCTCTCCCTGCTGTCCCTGGAGTTTTTTTTTTTTTCTTTCGATTCTCGGTGTTGGGGTCGACTTTTTTCGTCGTCGTGCGCTCTTTTTTTTTTTTTTTTTTTTTCCTTTCCTTAGTTACTTTCTTACCCTGCTTTACACTCACTCATTCACACACACACTATCTCTCTTACTCGCTTTTGTCGCTTGTCTCTTGGGATGTATGTATGTATGTATGTATGTATGTATGTATGTTCTCGCCGATATATGTGCATCCATCCATCCATTCATCCATTCATTCATTTTTTTTCTTCCTGGTCACTCGCAATCGTGAAAGGAAAAAAAAAAAATCTCGTGCGGAAGAACCCGTAATCCAGTATTTAAATAGTGATACAGTCCAGCGCATCGGCAACACGAAAAATAGGAAAGAAAGGTAAGGTAAGGTGTGAGCATGAGCAATCAATCGACCGACACGTCAACACATCAACACACGCCATCGTGTTCCAGTCGACCAATGACTATCACGTCTCCTCTATACGCTTCTTTCTCGCTCTTCTCCTCCTCCTCCTGCACACGGCGAACGCCGTCGCCGGAGGAGGAGGAGGAGACCCGACTCGTCCCTCTTTCCTTCGCATGCAAATTATCGTCGAGTCGCCGCTCGTCTGAAACGGAGGACGAAGAGGACGAGGACGATGACGACAGCTCAGCCTCGGCCTCGGCAGCCGTCGAGTCTGTAGCGCGCTCGAGCGTGACGCGGATAGAAAGTGGTCCTTCGTTGCGTTCTGGTCGGCTCCGTCTCCGGAAGAAGCACCATGCCCGCCAGACGTCGCGCCGCGTGCCGAACATGAGGAATACAGCGGTCGGTACTAGGATATAGATAGATAGATATAGATCAGCGCTCGGTCTCGCCCCTGTTGTTGGACTGGGAGAGGTGGTGGACTCACGGGATGCTTGGACGAGGTAAGGCCAGATGGAGAGGGATCGAGCGAGGAAGGCCGCGCAAGCACTGTTAATGAAGGAAAAGGACAGAACAACAGCACATGAGTTCATAGACTGACAGGAAGAAGAGAGGGGGGGGGAGAGAGAGGAAACTAGGTAACCCATTTTTTTCTTTTTCTTTTCTTTGAAAAGGGAAAAACTTACCCAAGTGTAGCGAATCCGTATACGCTGAAGATCGCAATGCGGATGATCATAGAAATAGACGCGGCGGTCAGCCGTTGTGAGGAGCGCACAGCCTTCCATCGACGGACGAGCGTTACTCCAATGATGACTGATTAGTTGACGATGGAGTTGGATAGAAACGCGGAAGCAACAACAAGCCAAGAATCAGTGACTAATTCTAATTCTACAGTCGGAATGGAAGGGGGGCCTTCATGGCTTACTTTCTAAGATGATCATGATTGCAATCACGCCGGCTGCGAAACCAGGTACGGCAAACACTCTGAAATGGTCAGGTCGATTAATGAGTCGCTATAGAAGTAAAGACGGTTTTGCAGTTGAGAAGCGAACTCACAAAGGATCATAATTGATTGTGCAATAGTATGAGCCTGATCTGTCGAGAAGCTCGGGATGCTCCAACAAGACCTTTTTCAGTCAAGACATCAGGTTGGTTGAATCCGACCCGCACTAAGCCCAATCCGACGTACTACAAGTGATGCGACAGAGAAAGCTACGAAAACCACGTATGGCGCGATGAAAAGCTGGAGGCGGTGTCAAAACCCAGCATCCGTAAAAGGAGTAATAGAAGCACATACAGCGATGAGAACTTTCCTCTTATGTTTCTGTAACCACGATGTCTGACTGATGGCGTAACGAACACCCATCCAGACTTGAATGTGTAATGCACAGTAGGTTACGACGGAGCTATTGGCAATGTCAAGGCTACTCGAGGCATGGGCGGATCTACATCTGGTTTTGCTCACAGTGGTACGACTCCATGTACCATAACTGCTTGGGCGTAACAAAGTCGTGAATTAATTCCCCTTGATCGATCCCCGTCGTGGTAAACCCTGTACAGTCGAATTTGAGAGGAGGAAAAGAATACTGGAGAAATAGCGATAACGCACGTCAAGCAATACACGATCGAGTAGATAATCCACGACGCGCAGAAGTTACAAGCGTCAAGTGTCTCTTCACGCTCGGGGCGAACAACATCGTCACGATGAATAACGGCATTCCGATTTGTCCTCCGAAGACTTGCAGGAAGATGAAAAGAGCCTCGTATTTCTTGACTGACTCTGACGGAATATTTGCTAGAGTGGCCAGCATTAGCTTATTCAAGAGGATGGAGACTAGCATTCTGGAATATACCAGGATCGCCTGCTGTCTCCCTGCGAATGAACATGATCGATACGTTTTGCACGGGACTGGACTGAGGGAGGGCGTCTTCGAGAACTGAAGCGGGAGAATTACTCTTAAAGAATAGAAGTGGAGCGAATGGAGTAAAGTTACTAGAGTGTAGTGTATCCAAAACCGGAAGTAACGGGAGCGAGGGAGGCGGAGTTGGAGGAGAGGAGGGAAGGAGAGCGTAGGTAAGGAGGTGAGGTGCGCGGGGACGTCCCATCACGGAAAGCTCTCCTTAACATATTCGTAAGGTCGGGATAACGAGAGCCTCCGGACCATGGATGGTTATGATCATCATCGCTCCAGACCAAAGTTCGGTGGCTTCAGAACCTTAAATTTACTCGCACCGTAGCAATCAACCAGGAACTGATCTCCATAATCCGAGTTGTTATTAGTTCTGCCAAGTCGGAAGCGCGATAGGCCGTTGTCGCAGACTCGAATAGTACTCCCTTCTTGGTTCGTCCGTGGATGATGATGATGATATTCGGGACAACGTAGAGCGTTTAGAGGCAGCATTAATTTCGGCTCGGTAAGTCTGAAGTTTTTCCTACATTCCAGGACCACTCGAGGACAAAGTTTCGTGCTAAGCAAGACACGCTACGGACTGAACCCCTCAAATGGCTATGCTATGTGCTATTGTAGCAGATGCCACGCGAGAAGGTAAAGGTGAGTGAAGATCTCCGCGACGAATTTCATCATGCAGAGCGAACAGCGATGGACGTTCATTCCCGTGGCCCGGTAAACCAACAAGGCAGCGAGGCAGCGACGGCGGGCAGCTCGAAGAATCACATTCTTGGCAGCTCGCTGAGAGAATCTAGGGAGCACCGACTCAGAGCTCAGGTCGACAACTAGAACTCTCGGCATCCATCTTCCTTGTCGTTTATTCGAGCTAGACGCCGTGATACATAAGCAGATCTCTATAGCTCGGTCCCAGACGGGAGAAGGGGAAGCACGATGAAGAGCAGTGTCCAGGTTCGGGACTGTCTATGAATACACATTTTCGCACCATCATGGAAACACGAAGACAATCGGTGGACACAGTCTGGGTGAGGGAGTGCAAGACAATTCCACGCAGCGCATGCCAAACATGATTCTTGTCTGGCCTTTCGCGACCATTGTATGTATACATGGATGGTCATCGACACCTTTCCTTTCTCCCTGCTCTGGCATATGTCATTAAATCGTGAGAAAGGGTTCATAATTAGTCCAGAACTCACCGTTATTTACGGCTCGACAGCAGCAAACGGAACAGGAGCTAGGCATCCACATCTTCAGGTAACCGAGTTATAAGCGCCCAATCACCAATATCATCCTCATCATGTTCATCATATTCCGCACTCTTCCATCTTAAAATGTTATATCGATGATTCACCCCCTTTAACCGCGGAACGCACGTTCCACGCCCTGTCGAACCACCACAGCCGCCTGTCGAGTCCATAGCGCGTAGGAAGACGACCTCGCGGACTCGTGAGTGTAAAAGAGCCATGCTGCACATAAGACAGGGCTCGTGCGTCGTGAACAGCGTGAGTCCTGTCAGAAGATAGTGTGTGCCGTTTGTGCGGGGAGTGCGAACGTCGGCCTTCATCTCGCTGGTATTCAGACTATCTTCTGTACGTGCCAGGGACGATTCCAGAGATTCGTTTACGGTTATTCCGGGTTCGGGGGGAGGGGATCCTATAATTGGCGTCGAGTTCCTCGGAGGGGACGGCTGGTACACCGCGCGCCACTCTGCGACTTTACGCACGACATTCAGGACAGAGTGCCGGAGTGGATTTGAAGTGGATTGTCGAGTGTCATATGCCAAGAAAGATGGGAGCGTGTCTCCTGCATTTTCCTCAATAAAAGGTCGAGGAACGTACGAAATGATCGGTAGCTGATCCGCGAAGAAATAAATTAACTACAGAATTATTACTCAATTTCAAAGCATACACACCTCTCCGCCTTTCGATGCTTGTCGTGCCTCGGATTTCAAGACCTCCGCGGCTTCCCATGCCCAGGCTGCCTTCGCCCTACACCACGGTTCCGGTTCACCCTTCCGTCGAGGGGCGAAAACCGTCGGCCAGATTTGGGTCTTGAGCTTCAACGACTTCGATGTCAGAGCTACCGATTCTGGTACGTCGCCTTGATAGGGCTCGGATAGGTGGAAGTCTTCAGGGATAGGAGGAGGAGGTTACAGAAGCCGAAAGAAGTAAGGAAGAGACAGGTCCTGCTCGTCGTATCCGCTTCAGGTGAGCCAAGTCTGGAGTTTCAAGGCCTGCAGATTTTATCCATCTGAGGACAGGGAACGTCATTGTCAAAGCTCGAGACCACGTCTAAGTATTGGTTTGGCTTACTTCAATAATAGCGATGTTTTCTTCGGGTCTGGAACGTCGACAATCCAGGCCTTTACTAACGTGTTTTCGAATCAGTATCAGAAATATTCCTGTAGTTACGACAAAGCTTACTGGTTCTAACTGAGCCTTCTTCATCCTCCTCGTCATCGTCAGCAATCACCCGTGTTCGTAAGAAAGGCAAATCAGATTCATGCACAAGCTCTGCAGGGTTTCCGTCCGAGAATGGGTTTGTTCTGTCTGAATTTATAGTTCTTAACGCATCCCAGTCATCCAGTGACTCCAAGGCTGATCCGTTTTGGACCGTAAGACTTGACTCGACAGGTGTAAACCAGAGTTTATGTCCATAGAAAATACAGAGTTCTTCACCCTCGTCGACGGTACGAGTCGTTGTGAATCGAATAAGATCGTTCGCAGAATCTACAGAGAAAGAAACGTTTGGGTTGTCTGAGTGGTTAAATAGTGATCCTGAGATACCATTAAAATAAGCATTCCATTTAGTTGATATCATCGGCATGAAACTCACCAAGTCCCAGTGTTAGTGCCATACGACCATCCGGCCACTTGAACGTATAATGATCAAGAATGGTACGTTTTCCGTGAGTCTCGTACTCATCAGAGGAAAAGAGCAATACAGGGCTTGAGTCGATTACAGTGCGAGCTGAGATCTGCCTAGAAGCTGAAGCTGGTTGACGATGAATCGTTGCAGGTCCATGAGATGGTCACGAACCAAACAAGCCTCGCCCTTTTCCTGCAGATTTTCTTATGATGCAGAAGCTGTTTCCCTGAACATCGCTTGAAGAACCTTCCAACATGACCAGGTAGAGGAAAATGAAGAAAATGGAATAAGCTCAAAATTCAAAAGAACATAAGTAGTAGTATTTCTAATTGACATAAGCAAGTATTAGCAAATACCTGCTGTATCTGGTAACTCGACGTTTCACGAAGCTCGCATCCTCCTCGCTCAACACGTTCGTCATGCTCGCAGCGTCCTCGAGCCGTTTGTGCTCGAGAGGGCTTGCCACAGCCGCCAAAAAGGTACAAATCCAACTTATAAACACTGTATCTAACATCTAAATGACAACGAATTGTCATCACAGCGCGGTCTGCATGACCTTACCACGACGGCCTCTCGCAAACCCATCGTATCCTATGGTCCACCTGGTCGAAGTGCAGTGACTGGACACACTGTCACAGTTTTCGGTTCAACCGGTTTTCTGGCGAGATATCTCATCTCAAAGATCGGTTGGTTCATCTTCGGTTTGCAAATGGGAAATACTGGTTAATGTTCTGTATAGCGAAGTCCGGGACTCGCGTTATCGTACCCTACCGGGACGAGGATGAGAAACGGCATCTGAAAGTCATGGGCGACTTGGGACAGATCATTCCGCTTGTGTGTATATTGATATTGCCTGAAATACGTACTTAGCTGAAGGATCCGACACAAGGAATGGGACCTGAGGAACGAGCAGCAGACCGTGGAGTGCCTACGCCATTCCGATACCGTGTATAACCTCGTCGGACGTAACTACGAAACGAAGTCTGTACTCAATATGTTCTGCGATTCATATGTATTCTGACAAAAATCAGGAATTTTGATTTCTACGACGTCCATGTAAAGGCGCCGAATCCATCGCACGTATCGCAGCGGAGAACGGCGTAGACAACTTCATCCACGTATCTCATCTCAATGCTGCAGAGGACTCTCCGTCTCAATTCTACGCGTCCAAGTACGAGGGCGAGTTGGCTGTGCGTGAGGCCTTCCCGAGCTCGACGATTGTTCGTCCTGGAACTTTGTTCGGCTACGAGGACAGATTGTTGACAAACATGACTAGTAAGTCGACGATTCAGCTCTGCTTTCTTTAATGATCTTAATTTTGTGCATTAGGGTGGCCCATATGGTGGAAACTAAACCACGGACAAACAAAAATCCGTCCAGTGCATGTTAGTTTGCAATTCCGCTCTAGTCGGTCGTGTGCACATCTCACGCTTTCCCCTACAGGTGATGGACGTTGCACAAGCATTAAATAACCTCCTCAGCATGCCTCCCCTCGGTCGGACGATTTCGCTGCCCGGTCCATCCACCCTCACGTACCAGTACCTCCTCGAACTCATCGCTTCCGTGACCTATCAGCCCATCTCCAAGGCACCCGTACTCCCAAAGCCCGTCGCACATTGGCTCGCAAAGGGAACTAAGTACGTATGGTGGCAGACGGTATGTCCTGATGAGGTCGAGAGGCGCTTCATCGACGATGTGGACACGCCGGGCGATTGGGATCTGGTCGACGTGGTACCCGATGAGATCGAGACTTTTGCTCTAAAATACCTCAAGATGTTCCGCTCTGGGTAAGCATTACTTCCTTCATTTTCCTATTTGAGTAGGTGCTGACATTCGTCGTGGTGCAGTGAGAATTATGCCCGCCCACTTATCCTACCTCGCGAACGTCCCTTCGCGGTAAGCCCCATCTACTGCACTTCACGCGTATCAACTAACGATTACTATCTCAGAGCGCCGAAACAATACAGACGTAGAGATAGAGGCTTTGACGTTAACTGGGTGTGAATAATTCAATAAATAATCTCTTTTTTTGCTCTAAATAAATTCTGAGTGGTGCACGTGATGAGTTCTTTGCCGAAGTCGGATTATTCAAAAAAAGTCGATTTTCTTTTCTTGTAAGAACCATCATGACAGTCGATGCAGTAACCAAATCTAGAAGGAGACTGAAAGTATTAGATACTTCTACTCTTTCAGCCAAATCGGTCACTTCTTCCTCTTCATCTGCATCGGAGAGTCATTCCGAAGAAAGCGACGGCTCAAGCTCAAGTTCGACTAGTTCAGAGTCAGAGTCGGACAGCGACTCGGAGCTTGGAGAAGTTTCGCAGGACTACTTGAACTCATTGCTGGAGAAAGCGAAGGAAGATCTCCGAATGAGGACACAGGAAAAGGGGAAGGGGAAAGGGAGAGCGTTTGGAGAGGAGGAAGATGAGATTCGGCTCGGAGATGAACAGGAGGACGACGCAAAGTACGCAAGCCATAATCTCTTGGGCATTGTTATATCGTCTTGCTAACATGACGCCTTGCATAGAGAACTACCTCAACTCGAACCAGGAAGCCTCCCTCCAGGATACTTCGACTTCAAAGACAGTGATACGAAGAAACCGCCTGAACTACGAGACATTGACGCGGAGAGACTGGATGGCATCGCCTCGTCGTCTTCTGCCCCTGCTGCCACACCTGCACCACCCGAACTTGGTAAGGATGGACGAAAGCTGGCGAAAAAGGAGAAGAAGCAGGTGAGTCGAACTGCCCGTGTCTTTGGTTGTAAAATATTATACGGATACTAACTCGATTTTTTTCTTTTTTTGCAGCTGAAGAAGAGAACGGCTGGACCTCAGTGGTTTGACTTGCCAGCGCCAGATTCAGCGGAGCTCCCGAGGCTGTATCGAGAAGTTGAGGCTCTCAGATTACGCAACGCTATGGACCCGAAGCGGTTCTACAGAAGAGAGCCGGGAGAAGGGAAGGGAATTAAAGGGTTGCCCGAGTATTTCGCTGTGCGTAGTGCTATCTCTGTTCTCACTTTGTCTTGATAATGAATTGTATCCGACACAGATTGGCACGGTCGTGACAACCTCAACGCCCTTCGGAACGACGAGCGGCGACAACCTACCCCGCGCAGAGCGGAAACGCAACCTCGTCGACGAGCTTGTGGCGGACTCAGAAGCAAAGAGGTATGCGAAACGCAAGTTCGAGGATTTGCAGAACGTGCGCGGTGCGCGTGGAAGAGGGACACTTGCGAAGCGATTTGGTTCAAGGAAGCCTAAGTGGTAATGCCGGGGTCGTTCTGAGAGATACTTGTGTATTCAATCCAGCGGGGGTCGTCACTAAAAGTATAATACGCAATAAAAAGTATGATAAACTGTGGTCAGTTGCGAGTTAGACTTTAACACCCCGATGTACACTTGCAATCCCACCCCACAAGTCCGTCCACGCTCCTCCTTTCCCTTCGTGGTCACCGCCCGTAGCGAATCCAGCATCACGTATCATCTGCGCAAACTCTTCTTGGGGCGGGAATCTTCGGATGGACTCGATGAGGTATTGATATGACGCGCGATCTGAGGCGAGGATGGTCCCAAGCAGAGGGAGAATAGAGAAGGAGTATTGGTCATATATTCTAATCAAACATCAGATTTAGTTGGGAAATTAGAGCAACGTGAAACGAGAAATTCGTACGTGGAGAGTATTGGGTTGTTCACGCGACTAAATTCGAGACATGCAAAGGTTCCTCCCGGTTTGAGGACTCGGTGTGCCTCTTTCAGCACGTCTGGGATAGAAGTGCAGTTCCGTATACCGAAGGCTATGGTATACAGGTCATATGTATCCGAAGGCAAGTTGAGCTCTTGCGCGTTGCCTTCAGTAAATGATATCTGGGGAGCTGTAAAGAACACGATAAGTCAAGCCATTAGCATTCATTCGGAATACTAGACGTTGCACGTACTGTTATGATACATCGTCAATTTAAACCTCTTCTTCCCCTCCGCGAGCATATCCGGATTGATATCCAGCACCTCAACGCTCGTCTCGCGGTCGTAGTACCTCTCCCTCGCATGGTCCAAAATTCTCAACGCAATATCTCCCGTCCCGCCCGCGACGTCCAGACACCTCAAGGGACCGCGTTTGCCCGGGTTGAGCATCTCGACGAACGTGTCTTTCCAGAGCCGGTGGACGCCGAAAGACATGGCGTCGTTCATGAGGTCGTACTTCCCTGCGACGCTGCTGAATACACCGCGCACGAGGTCTTCTTTTTGCGTTGCGTCGACTGTTTGGAAGCCGAAGTGTGTTTTACCGTCTCCATTGACGGTGTTGGTGCTGGACGCCTCTTTCTGAGGCTGCTGTGAGATGCATCTTGTTTGGGCTTTGTATCGGAGACTCGATGCTGGAACGCAAGGACGGCGGAGAGGACGCTGAGCTGCAAGGCTCACGCGTAAAGCTGGTGGACGCGGCATGAAGAGAACGCTGAGAGGCAGGATTCAAAATACACGTAAACAATACAATACGCAAGTTCAACCTTGTATTTCTATATTATTTTATCGTGAATCTGTAGCGTAATAACTTGTACAGAAGATAAAATACTATTCTATGCTATCGTACAAAATAAAACAGAGTTTTTCGCAGGCGCTCTACCTCCGGTCGCCATCATACACCAGCCACGCCATTCCATACCGCACCACAAACGCGAGTAGATTGCAGGTCACCTGGTCAAGCGGCGAAGCAAGGTCCGGGTCAATAACGAATTCACAGAAGGAGATAAAGAAGAAGAAGAAATAGGAAGTCAACAGGCCGATTTGCTCTCACCTGAGTGAAAATCAATGCCTTCACGAGTTGCTTCTCTGTCATGGGTCCGAGGCGCACCAAGAACACGTTCAGAATGGTCAGGTTGGTAGCCTCGATAATGACTCCATCTTCTCTGCGAGTGGTGAGTTCTGTTAGCCCCACCGAGGAGAGAAGACGAAGGACGATAGTAGTCAGGCGGGATGGAGGCTTGTCTTTGAATGACGTGGTTGATGGGTGAAGCAAGTTCGTCTGACCGTCGAACCTGCCAAAGAAGTCGCCCATCAGTTTACGAAATAGTGAAACATAGAGACTAGGACCGCTGTCACCTCGGGATGCGATGTCTGGGACAGGGTACCAAACCAAAGAGTTGCGGGCATGACAGGACAAAGTTAAAAATTTGCGGTATGAAGAACAGCAGAAGCGTCTTGGAAAAATGCGCTTGAATGCCCACAACCGCAAATGCCATTCCGGCGACATAACAAAGGGTATCTCCGGGGAACACTCTTGCAGGATACCTGATCGGTTATAAGTAAAATTAAAGTTACGGGAAAAAGGAATTCCAAAATAAATTCGTACCAGTTGTGGTACAGGAACCCAGAACACACGCCAACGAGCGGTAGCATAAAGTACATGCTCAAAAGGTGCCTTTCCACTAGTTCTTTGCTACCGTGAGCCATGCCGGCACTCCAGACGCCGCCGAAATCAATATCTGCTTTTCCGCCGAGAAGGTAAAGGGGTAGGCGAAATCGGAAAGAAGTGGTCCAGGGTAAGTACAGGCAGTCATTCAAGATGACAGAAAGTGCGATGATGATAGCCTGGCAGACTTCCGCGCCATTGATCCCGGCGAGGATGTTGATGCTATTTGTCGAGAATGTAGACAGCATGGCCATGTACAGGTAATAGAGAGGACCTGTTTAATCACACTTAGCGAAACAACGACGAAAATTTTCTGACGAATGGAGAACGAACCCAGGTTGATGACCCTCCCCAGGAGCCATCGTAATGGTATCGGAACTACGACGTTAGTGTTACCCCGTTCCGCGTAATATACGAGTAATAAGGGTATTGAGGCGATGATAGGTATGGGCAGCTTGTATCTCCACCGAATATCAAATACGTCATCAATAAACCCAAGCATTGTTGCCATTAATAAGGAGAGGACAGATGAAAGATACACAGAGAGCTGTCATCGTTAATTTGGTTAGGGGTGAGGCTGGAACTGAAACACCACAGAGTCTTTGAGAAGCTAACCTGGAAATGAGGAAAGTCTGTCGCTGTCAAGCCTTCAGGCCTAGATCTCGCTGACTCAACAAGGAAGGGAAACGGGATGAATAGCAATAATGAGAGTATATACGCGGACGCGCATACGAGCCCTTGACATTCTGGACTAGCAGTTCGGATGAGTTCAGTCCAGAACTGAGAAAAGAACAAAAGCAGACTAGACGTACATGTCAACATCATAAACCTTCGATCGGTCTTTTCCTTTCAGTCCAGCTTTGATAAATGCCGGACCAACTACTGGGATAAGATACAGAGTAGCAAGGAACGCTATTAGGGAGAATCCAAGTGATATATATAGTGAAGGAAGGGTCGGTGCAGGATCTAAGAGAGGTCTAGCTATGAACCAGGCAGACCAAGCTACTGTCGAGCCGAGTGCAAATTTTGATGGGAGCTCTCTAGGTTTGAGATACCCCATGGCCCGCCGTGCAGACAAGATGGTCAGTCAGTCAGTGTTACTGTCAGAGTCACTTGGCACACGTGGCAAGACGCGACGTGTCGAGGGCACGTGAAGGCGCGTCTTTCCCACAGTCTCAAACTCAATTCCTGAGTGCAGAGTCTGCAGACTGGCTCAAGAAGCAACGTCGGTACGCATTATAATTTCTTGATACATGATCTCGAAACTCTGTTTAAACAAGCCGAAAACAAACAAACTGTGTCCGGAATGCTACGGCTGTACGCTTCGATTGTCTCGCGCTTTGGAAGCAAAGGCTCTACTGGACCTCAAATTTGACATCGGGGTGCGCAAGCATCAACTGCGCCGTCGAAATATTATTCTCCTGCTCGGCTTTATCCGCGACTTTTCTGAACGCTGACAAGTCGCTCTTCTCCATCTGCTTTTTGTCCTTTGCATGGCTTTGCAATCATTCAAATTTTGCCTGCCAATATGACAGCCTTAACTTGTGATGAGCGACCAGCGACTTCACAGCGTCGTAGGTTTCATTAATCCGTTCCTCCAGTTCGGCATCGACGGTAACTGTAGAGTGCCCTTCCGTCCTCGATGATGTACTTCCCGGTTCACGGACTGGAGTATGAGGACGCCTTGGTGAAAATTGTCCCTATGTGCTGATCCTTGTTGATTGGAAGATGAATTGCGAGATCTCTGAGTTTGCGACATTCTGTGGCTCCTGTGTAGTTTGTCGCTACTTTTCTGTCTGCGACAGCGTTTCATACTGCGGGACTTTGCATATCTACTTTCCCTCGTGACGTCATCTTTCTGTGTAGACATTGCACGCAAAGTACTCAACTCTCCATTTGCTTAGTGCCTTGTTGTGAGATATTGAAGGTACTTGGATGAGACGCAAAACGATCAATTGTGGCACTAGGTATTAGCGAAAAACAGGATTAGCCATTTAATATGTCTAGAGGAGGCAATATTAATGCTACCGATGCCGTTTTTTGGCCCATTCTTTGATAGTTTTCATACAGAGACAGAACAGTCAAGCCATGCTTTTAAGATTATTCTTGATGGGGATCCACCCACTTTCTCTGAAAATGCAGATGGAGTCTTGTTCATGTATGTGATCGCAGATAACCACTACTTAGCTTGATGTTCAGGTAATATGTATAAGGACACGGAGCTCTTTGCATATGAAGTCATTTTTGATAAATTGACGAAATTTCACTTTTACAGTCTGCTTCGGGAATGCAGACAGAATTATCCTCCGCGTACAACCCGGAATGTCGGATTATTGGGTACGATTCCGCCAACTCCCCCTTCGAAGAATCCGTCGGCGACTAAACTCAGCTTCGGTGCGATGCCA
Organism: Phlebopus portentosus; assembly: GCA_037892935.1. NCBI lineage: Eukaryota > Fungi > Basidiomycota > Agaricomycetes > Boletales > Boletinellaceae > Phlebopus > Phlebopus portentosus. The sequence continues at coordinate 741,779 of JAYXKI010000014.1, forward strand.
GCATTGGGTAGCATTGACCACAACGCCACGGAGACAGTGCTATTCAGCGAAAACATTTAATACAGTCCCTTCGGGGAAATTTCCACTCACTTCTTCCCATGATGGTCTAGGATACCTTCGTGAACTGGGAACTTGGCCTGAGGTCTGAATAATGTCTCAGCCGAGAATAGTTGCTAGATGGACGAGGCAAGGACATACCCGAGGTTCGCAACGCGTTTACCCATCATCCAACCGTTCACGAAAAGGACCGCTCGGTACGGCGCGCCTGTCTCACCAATGCCATTGTCAAATACAAAGCTAAGCGGAACGTCGGTGCTCTTGGGCAGGTCCAAATCGAATGTCGACACAAAGAAGCCAACTCCTGCACCATCCCCCGGCAATCCCTCAGAGAAATCACGCTCGACCCATTCTGGGCCAGTGGTATCGAATCCGGGAAGGTGCCAACCTTGACGTTCGCCAAATAGTCCACCGTCGTTCATTACTCCACGTGTCTTGTCAGGGAAGCTGGGGAGTATCTCGACAGAATTAGTGAAGACAAGTTGCTTGAAAGGAAAATACGCACTCAGTATATCCACCGATTTTCCCTTGGACTCGCCATTCAGTGAAGTTTCCTATATTGAGTTGGAAGCCTCTTACTCCACGTGGGGACTTCGGAGCATCGATCCCAGCTACAAAGACAGTATACCTGAGACCATCGGTTATCGAGAATGCGCTCTATACATACATCCGGTTTCATTATTACCCATGTTATCCTACAGTGATTAGGGTCGGAACATCTCCGTATGAATACTTAAAACAATGAGTATACCTGAACTATCGTAACCACGTTGTTTTGTCCGATCAGAACCGAACCTTCGGGGAAGGTGAACATTTGATCTACCTCCTCCAGAACATGACGATTATTTGTCGAACTGTTCGAGATTGTAGGATATTCAACATCGACCTCAAAAGAAGAATCAGCGATAACTTACTTCCCAAAAGACGTATTGAGGAAGACATTGTTAAGCCATACACTTGCTGCGAATGCTGCGCTCAAAGCAATGTAAGTCATCGGGGAAGAGTGATCAGATTCTACATACTTACCTTCCCCTCCATTGATCGTAAGATTGACGGACTTCTCTTCTCCCGAAGCATTGAAGTGGCCTCTCCAGAGCACGACATTTTCACAACTAGAAGCAAGAATAAACACAAAGAAAGATTCGGTCATTTTCAACTCACAATCCATAGTCGCAACCATACAGGACCCTTCCATCACCGTAGAAAGGCTTGAAAGGAATGTTAGTCGTGGTGTGATTAGCAACGATCCAGTCCTCGTCAGAGAAGTTCCCATGGATCTCCGGGAGACTGTCCGCAAACCTCCATCCAGTCAACTCGGGTATTCTGAAGGACTCTATGGATAATTGAGGACTGAGAGAGCCAACAAAACCGCCACTTCGCGTCAACGACATGCTTGCCCTGCTATCCTTCCTCACTTCTCTTCCATTCCAGAAGACAGAAGTCACCTTAGGCGGCGCAATCACTGTCAAGGTCACTTCGCTGGATACATTTAAGTCTCCTCTCAGATGGAGCTCCGATCCTGTTACGCTCGCATTCCGTACGAGGTATGGGCCACCGACAAGGACAGTCTCGTTCGACCCGAACTGCCAGTAGTTGGCGAACGTCTGCACATCGGCAGACGGGCTGTTTGGTGGGATGACAGGTGCAAAGAATGTTCCAGCTGTGTCAGTGTCGCTGAAGAGCACCAATTGCTTGTCGGAATCAAAGACGGTGACCAGGCCTGTAATATTTCCGAGAATGCTGAAAATGGTCGCATTATGTGAAGAGCCGGATGTTGACTTGACATTTGCGTTTCTTGTGGTGCTTCCAGTTCCCTGCAGATCGATTGCAAACTCGTGTTGCTGGTCCGAGTCTCCATACAGGAATAGGACATCTCGGGAACCAATATGGCCGGCAAAGAGGATGGACGCAGTGGAGTAAAGAACATGAGATTCACCGAAGCGATAATTGGTGACGATGACTTTGGACTGACGGCCTGAGAGTCGAATTGACGGAATCGTCTGCGGGACAGTTAACTGCCCAATCGAGGTAGAAACTTGAAGGCTAAAGTCGGTCGTGACGCTGAAAGAGCAATGATCAAACGAGTTCAACGGCAGCAGCACGGAGAATACTGATGACTTACGTCGAAGTTGAATCGTTTTGTCGAGTGATATAGAACCCAGCTCCAGTATCAGGGTTGGAGAGAAATACAGCAAATGCATCTGGATTTGATAAGCTGACTGCGGTTGATGAACTGTTTCCAATCCAGTCCGTCTTGTAAAAGTCTGGTGAGGATTGTATGAAAAGACCTTGACGTCTCAACTCCATTGATTTCGATGTAAGAACTCGATTTTCCGCAATGGTACTGCCATAGTCATACGAAGCTAGGAGGATCTCAGCTGCAAACAATTTTTGCAGTGTAAGTGCGACTTACTGTATACACCAGGAAATGGTATTGCTCCCCAGGACGTGCCTCTGTGGGGGAATCATTAATATATTGCTATCATGTACCAAATCTCTTACGCATACCCATACAGCATATAGAAACTGAGAAGCTTTGCGTTTGTTGCCCAGAGTCCTCGATAGAATACGTCTTGGAAGTCGGGCCCGGTCAGCTGCCGGCAGGCATCATAACCCGGTGCAGTTGGTCCCCAGGCGTCAAATGACCCTCCTTGAAACTATGTCACTGGATCAGTGTTGATTCGAGATGACGCTGAACTCTCCATCGCACACCTCGGGGAAGTAGAAGGGCTGGCTCGGATTCACGACTAGAGGTGGTCCAGGTCACTTCGAATCTCTATGATACCCTAATATTTGACGTACCTTCATGGTAGTCATGCCAATTGGTGGGGATCGGAGCCCATCTTGTCGGGTTTGAGCAGTCGAAGCCTTGTGGATAAGAATCAAGCCTATCGGGGATCGTTGTCAAATCCCTGGGCATATCCTGTTATGAGTAATGTTCGCACCCGTAAATATCAACTGCGCCCTGTCAAAAAAATGGATATATACACGCTGGAGCCTAAAACTGACACTGTTACGAACCGTTCCGTTGATAAAGCTCATGCGCTCTCCAGGGTCATTGTACGTCAGAGGAACGACAATTCCACCAGCCCGATATGTGTTCTCCAGCTCCTGGAAATATTCGGCACGTCCAAACCCACTCTGCGAGTATTCGTTGTCTTCGAGCAATTGTTAGAACACTTCTAGAGGATCCAGCTGAAAGAACATACCGACTTGCACAGCTACAGGACTCTCATTCTATTACGATGTCCCAGGCATACAATTCAATCGTTTCCTTACCTATCACAGGTCCACCTTCGGTAATCTGATTTGGGATTGTAACGTTGATAATCCCAGAAATATAGTCTTGCCATGCAGCACGATAGTCAGTAGCATTTGTTCTCAGAGTTCCGGCAACTTGAGAGGTGACCCAGTGAGGGATGCCTCCTGCCGTTGTTTCCCCGTTCATATACGGACCTGCATCCGGAGACAAAAGTTGAATATATCTCATGAACGCATGGAGGAATTCGTACCTGGCCTAAGAACGATCCAAATACCAGCTACCTTAGCAGCGTCAAATAAGGCTTGTAAAGAGCGAATTCCATTGAAGTCGATGACGCCAGGAGACGGATTTATCTGACCCCCTGCAAAAGAAAGCTGGATAAGGTGGTCGTAGACAACAAAGAAAATGCCGCGCCTACAATGGACGTATACACTGGCAGCGTTCAGTCCCATAGACTTGACTTTCTGCAATATGTCGAGCCATAATTCAGGCACAGGCAGGCGGAAAGTATGAAATTCCCCAGAACTAGAACAGATTGATAGATATCGGAGCTGTGACATCAAGGCTAGACTTACTGAAGAAATATCCTTTGACCCTTCAGCACCAGACTGTAATTATCCCATTGTACCGCATCGGTAAGTCCAGTCGAAGAGAAAGCACTCCCAACAGCGACAAGGGAAAGAAAAAGCGCGACAATCCAGGGAATAGGAGGTTGACGCAAAGACATTAGAGTCGTCTAGTGATTTCACCGGTAGAGGCAATTTCTTCTTCCCCTCTGAAGCGAGTCTGAAGCACAACTTATATGTGGTGGGTCTTTGAGTATTCTCGTAAAATCGTAGTTCATTAGACGTCAAGTAGTCCGTCCTCATCTCGTGACCATCCATGAGACCAGAAAGAAGAGAGAAAATCGGATTGAACACATGCAGACCACCGGTGAAGCGGGCCGCAGCGGTAGAAAATGTCTGTCGGAATTTTTTCAGATTAGCTGGCAGTACGAAAGCCTCCAGAACTTGTGCCACGTGTGTCGCGATCTACACCGAAGAGAAGGATGAAGGAAAGACTACCGATGTTAGGAAGCACGGACAACTCACCATGAATCTTCCGGGAGAGATAGCCAGAAAATGGAAGTTTCGGAGTGCTTCGCGATACAAAAGTCAATGAGCCTCGATCGTTCTCGGATACTGAAGACTTGAAGCAATTATAAGGTAAATCGACTTCATTGTGTTTGTGATAGATGATGGTAGGAGTGAAAGTCGAACGAGTGACCGGAGCGTGACGGGACGCGTACCACTATGTGGTATTACGCAACATGCACACAACCCTTGTCATGAAGAAATTTGACAGCAAACTAATTTAGAGAAGGACAAAAGAGAGTGATACTTCCCACGAGCGTTGTTGTTGATAAATACGGCTTCTTGTTTAACCGGTATCCTCTGAGTATCCAATGTCGTCTCGGAATATTCTATTCGTTCCTCTGCAATCGGACAATAGGAGGAATGAATCATGAAGCGAACCAGCTGGAGTGAGTTCGCACGTCGGTGAGATTCATTCAGTTAGCAGCGCGCTCGATTCGCTTACCCAAGAGGCAAATAATGAGATTTGTACTTCCGGAATGGTAGACCAGTAAATAGAACTACAAATTGCAAACCTGGACAGTACCTCTTTCAAGGGTGGGATGCTTCCTTTGGGGATGAGTGAAACCAGCCCATTCTGATATATGAAATTAAGAGCCGCGCTCTGCTAGTTATTTGTTAGTATGTAAGTCTACCCCACATTCATGACCTCGTTAAGCGATCTCATGAGCTGCTTAACAGAGCAACGTACTTCGGAAACGATAAGAGGAATCATCCTCCGCGAACATCCTGAAATGTTGGATTGTTAGGTATTACTTCACTGACTCCTCCCTCAAAAAGTCCGTCGGCAACCAGATTCAGCTTTGGTGCAAGACTGGCATTGGGTAGCATTGACCACAAGGCAACGACGACAGTGCTATTATCACAGTCGCTTGAGTCTACTTCCTCAAAGGAGTGAGATTCACTTACTTCGTCCCATGATAATCCAAGATGCCTTCGTGAACTGGGAACTTAGCTTGAGGTCTGAGTGAATACTTAGCTGAGACGTTGTCTTACTGGACGAGGCCAGGCATACCCAAGATTAGCGACTCGTTTACCCATCATCCAACCGTTCACGAAGAGCATCGCTCGGTAGGGCGAACCCGTCTCACCAATGCCATCGTCAAATACAAAACTTAGCGGGATGTCCGCTCCCTCGGGTAAGTCCAGGTTAAACGTTGTTACGAAGAAGCCGACTCCTGCGGAGTTTCCGGGCAGTCCCGCAGAGAAATGACGGTCAATCCATTCCGGTCCGGAAGTATCGAATCTAGGAAGGTGCCAGCCTTGACGTTCGCCGAAAAGCCCGCCATCGTTCATAACTCCGCGCGTCTTATCAGGGAAGCTTGGGAATATCACGATCAGTGAGTTTGGTAACTTATCAATAGAACATACGTACTCAGTGTATCCACCCAGTTTTCCTTGGACTCGCCATTCAGTGAAATTTCCTGTGTTGAGCTGGAAGCCTCTCACTCCTCGAGGTGACTTAGGAAGGTCAATACCATCTACGATGGATGTACACGTGAGATCGACCATAAACCCAGAAGAATCTTCATACATACAACCCGTTTCATTCAGGCCCATGTTGTCCTGCATCGGGTGTCACCACATCGTTTCTTTCGGTGTACAGTGATGAAGCTTACCTGGACTATCGTGATGACATTATCTTGATCAGCCAGAACAGAGCCCTCAGGAAAGATAAACTTTTCGTCAACTTCCTCCAATACATGACTATTATCTGTTGAACTTTGCGGAATTTAATGTAGAACTCATCCTAGAATGCGATTATCACCGACTTCCCGAACGATGTGTTGAGAAAGATACTGTTAAGCCATATACTTGCTGCAAATGCTACGTTTAATAGAAAGTAAGGACGAAGCAAATCGGGTCAAAGACTACGTAGTTACCTTCTCCGCCGTTGACTGTGAGATTGACAGACTTCTCGTCGCCCGAAGCATTGAAGTGGCCTCTCCAAATAACGACATTTTCACAACTAGAAGCAAGAATAAACACAAAGAAAGATTCGGCCATTTTGCAACTCACAATCCATAGTCGCAACCATACAAGACCCTTCCATCACCATAGAAAGGCTTGAAAGGAATGTTAGTCGTGGTGTGATTAGCAATGATCCAGTCCTCGTCAGAGAAGTTCCCATGGATCTCCGGAAGACTGTCCGCGAACCTCCATTCAGTCAACTCGGGTATTCTGAAGGACTCTGTGGATAATTGAGCACCGAGAGAGCCAACAAAGCCTCCACTTCGCGTCAACGACATGCTTGCCCTGCTATCCTTCCTCACTTCTCTTCCATTCCAGAAGGCAGAAGTCACCTTAGGCGGCGCAATCATTGTCAAGGTCACTTCGCTGGATACATTTAAGTCTCCTCTCAGATGGAGCTCCGATCCTGTCACACTCGCATTCCGTACGAGGTATGGGCCACCGACAAGGACAGTCTCGTTTGACCCGAACTGCCAGTAGTTGGCGAACGTCTGCACATTGGCAGACGGGCTGTTTGGTGGGATGACAGGTGCAAAGAATGTTCCAGCTGTGTCAGTGTCGCTGAAGAGCACCAATTGCTTGTCGGAATCAAAGATGGTGACCAGGCCTGTGACATTTCCGAGAATGCTGAAGATGGTCGCATTGGGCGAAGAGCCTGATGTTGATCTGACATTAGCCTGTGTTGTGGTGCTTCCCACTCCTTTAAGATTAATTGCAAACTCATGCTGCTGGTCCGAGTCACCGTAAAGGAATAGGACATCTCGGGTACCGATTTGGCCAGCGAAGAGGACGGGAGTAGTTGAGTACAGGACATGAGAGTTACCGAAGCGGTAATCGGTGACGATGACTTTAGACTGGCGACCACCGAGTCGGATTGACGGAACCGTTTGTGGAATAGTTAAGAGTCCGTCCGAAGTGGAAACTTGCAACCTGAAGTCCGTCGTTGCGCTGGAAGAACAATGAACAAATGAGTTCGATGATAACCTAGAGTATACCAATGCCTTACGTCGAAGTTGAATCGGTTTTCCGAGCGATATAGAATCCAGCTCCGGTATCGGGATTGCGGAGAAATACAGCAAATGCGTTTGAATTTGATAAACTGACGGCGGAAGATGAACTATTCCCAATCCAATCTGTCTTGTAGAAGTCAGGCGAGGATCGGATGAACAGGCTTTGGAGCTTCAATTCTGTCGCTTTCGATGTCAAAGCTCGATTCTCCGCAATGGCACCACCGTAATCATACGAAGCTAGACAGCCTATCAGCCATTGAAGTTGCCTACTTACTGTAATGTGAATTACTGTATACACCAGGGTATGGTATTGCTCCCCATGACGTTCCTCTTTGCAAGAAATAAATAATAATTCAACTTCAGAAACACGCTAGCCATACGTACCCGTACAGCATGTAGAAATTGAGCAGCTTTGCATTCGCCGACCAGAGTGCTTTGTAGACCACATCTTCGAAGTCCGGCCCTGTCAGTTGTCGGCATCCTTCATACCCGGGCGAATTTGGTCCCCAACCGTCCAATGATCCTCCCTGAAACTAAGACCCTGTGTTATATTTGGTCTGATATTATGATGTGTCTTGTATCGGTCACCTCTGGAAAGTAAAACGGTTGGCTCGGATTCACAACTAGACATACTTCAGATCTCTCCAATCTAATCCTGTATTAGAATTCCTAACGTACCTTCATGATAGTCATACCAGTTGGTAGGAACTGGAGGCCATATTGAAGGGTTGGAACAGTCGTATCTCTGCGGATAAGCATCTATACTGTTAAGAATAGCGGTCAGGTTCCAAACTTAAGTCTGATTGCAAAGGCTGCTCGTGCCCGTAAAGATCTACGGCGCCCTGTCAAACAGATTGGTTAATAACATGCCGGGAGTTTGATTGGACGCTGGCACGGACCGTTCCATTGACAAAACTCGTGAGCTCCCCTGGATCGTTGTACGTGAAGGGAACGACAATGCCACCCGCTCGATATGCATCTTCCAATTCCTGGAAGTATTCAGCTCTTCCATACCCACTTTGCGAGTACTCGTTGTCTATGAAATTTCTACGGTCGGAGTGAAGCAAAAGGCCGCAAACGATGAAACGCACCGATCTGCACAGCTACAGTTATGTGCATTTGTTTAGTCCATCAGTCGTATAATTCGAGAAATGCCTTACCTATCACAGGCCCGCCCTCTGTTATTTGATTCGGGACTGTAACGTTAATAATCCCAGAAATATAATCTTGCCACGCAGCGTGGTAGTCAGTGGCATTCGTTCTTAGGTTCCCGGAAACTTGAGAGGTGACCCAGTGGGCAATGCCTCCTGCCGTTGTTTCAGCATTTATATACGGACCTACATAGGGAAGTGAAAGTTGAGTATGCGCCGGAAACGCTTGAAGAAGCTCGTACCAGGCCTAAGAACAATCCAAATGCCAGCTACCTTAGCGGCGTCAAATAACGTTTGTAAGGAGCGTATTCCGTCGAGGTCGATGACGCCGGGAGACGGATTTATCTGGCCCCCTATTAAATCAGGACGAGGTTAGAAGGTCGCAGAACACAATAGGATCCCTGCACATACAGTGGACGTATACACTGACAGCATTCATTCCCATAGACTTGACCTTCTGCAAGATGTCCAGCCATAATGCAGGCACGGGCAGGCGGTACGTATGAAATTCCCCAGAACTGGACAAAACCAAATAAGCATCGCATCATTCAACTTTGAAGATGCACTTACTGAAGAAACACTCTTTGACCCTTCAGCAGTAGACTATATTTGTCCCACTGAACCACATCGGTAAGTCCGGTTGAGGAGAATGCACCGCCAACGGTGACAAGAGAAAGGAGAATCACAGAGGACCAGATGATGAAAAGTTGGCATAGAAACATCGTCGTCGCCGAACGACCTCGCTTGATGCAGCATCAATGCTACACCCGCACGAGCTGCAAAGACCACTTATACGTGCTGAAAAAACGCATAGGTTCATGAAATTGGTGCTAGAACAACGTCCGAGTAGCTTGTGACTATTCACGAGACCACGAAGAAGTAACAGAAGGACCGACTGAATAAGTGCAAAATTCCGGCCACGCCGGGCGGATTATGACAAGGGCGAGCGCGATAATGAGAACGTGACTTTCGTGAAGAAGGAATGGCTGGTTAGAGGAATGGTTCAGACATCAAGAGAGGTACTCGTTGAAAAGGTCGTGGAAGCACAGAGACAAGAAGATGAGGGAGTGAGGCTGAAGGACGTCGAGAAGAGAGGGGACATGTGGAGAAAGGGCCGCCGGCTATATGTACCAGCGAGCAGCAGAGAGGACGTCATGAAGGAACACCATGACTCGACCCTGGCAGGACATCCAGGAGCAACCAAGACGATCCAGCTGATAGCACGCAGGTACTGGTGGCCAAGGATGAGTGCAGACGTGCGGGTGTATGTGCGGGGGTGTGATCGTTGTCAGCGGACGAAGGCTCTAAGGACAACGAGAGCAAAGGTTTTGCACCCTAACGAGGTGCCGGAGGCGCCATGGCAGATTGTCACAGTCGACCTAATCGGAGAGTTGCCAGAATCGAATAGGTTCAATGCGATTTGCGTAGTGGTCGATCGCTTTAGCAAACAAATCCATGCGATTCCAACAACGACAAAGTTAACGGCGGAAGGCATGGCTAGGATCTACAGAGACCACGTCTTCCGATTACACGGACTACCACAGAAGATCATCCATGACCGAGGGGTGCAATTCGACGTGAAGATGATGAAGGAGTTATACAAGCTCCTCCACATTGAAGGCAACCCGTCGACAGCGTATCACCCACAAACTGATGGACAGACAGAGCGGGTTAATCAGGAACTGGAACAATACCTGCGGCTATACGTCAACCATCGGCAGTCGGACTGGGCGGACTGGCTGGCTCTCGCAGAATTCGCATACAACAACCGTGAACATTCAGCGACGAAGCTATCTCCCTTCTTCGTCAATACGGGAATGCACCCCTTAGACTTTACGGGGGTTGGAACGGCATCATCGAACCTGTCAGCAGAAGAATTTGCCAAGCATGTCAAGGAGGTGCATGAACTTGCTCAAGGTAACCTAACCTAAGCAAATGAAGACATGAAGCGCTTCTATGACCGCCATGCTGGGAAGTCCATTACCTATGAGGCAGGGCAGAAAGTCTTCTTAGACGGACGAAATATCAAGACGATCCGACCGACGAAGAAGATGGATGATAAATGGTTCGGTCCCTTCGAGGTAATGGAAAAGGTTGGCGCAAGTGCATACAAACTCAAACTACCAAAGACCTGGAAGAAGGTCCATCCAGTCTTCAATGAGATCTTGCTCAAACCAGCCGTTCAACCGTCCTTTGAATCGCAGAAGAAACCACCTCCACCACCACCAGTGATCATTGATGAGCAGGAAGAGTACGAGGTTGAAGAAATACTCGACTCGCGTCTGCATCGAGGCAAGCTCCAATTCTTGGTCAAATGGGTTGGATATGAGGAAGCGACTTGGCAGCCAGAATCCGACGTCAAGGATAATGCGCAGGAATCAATTCAAGAATTCTACCGCAAACATCCTGGAGCTCCGAGGAAGTTAACGATACCTCGACAAAGCCTGCGAGCGCTGTACAAGTTCACGTCCTCGGAAGGCTTATGTGGTTGGTCGGGACGCCCAACCTTGAAGGGGGGGTGATGTAAGGACTCGAACATTTTCCTTTTCTTTTCTTATGTCATCATTCATTTTAATATTCTTTTTCCTTTTCTTTTATTTTTCTTATGCGCTTATTCATCCAATTGCCGGAACATTCCACAACATTCTATCATGCTCACTAATCATCTCATTCCTTATCATGTGACTTCCTATTAGAGTAGACCTCTCCCGCGCTCAAAGTCTATATAAGTAGATAGTTTGACTCTTTCGTTCCTTGTCTTTCTATTCTACTTACCTTCACTGCGACATAGGTATCTACTCTTGTATTATTAGTTTACTGAATTCTACTTACCTTCACTGCGACATAGCGTTCGACGGTCTGGACTTAAGCCTCGTCTTAGCTGTCTTGACCTGAGCGACGTGTTTGGGATTATCTCATTCACGCTTGTTTGTTGTTGTGTTGGCCTGCCTCGACTCAGTCCTTGAGCCGTCCGCCTAACAATGACATTCGAACGAAACATCTAGATCGAAGAACAATGTAAAGCAATTCAATCATTTAAATTCGTTGATAGGATTGATTAGTTTGGTTAATCACAATCTAAGAAGATATAACCTTATTAGATTGAAGGGGAGTATTGAGACGGAAACTCTATCTTGTATTATGAACAGCACGTGCTGCAGTAGTATATAAAAGCCTCTGGTAGGCTATCATGCCAATATAAGGAGCTTTCCTCTTATCACCCCGTACGTATGTCAGAAGTAATGAAGACAAATGGTAGCTCATTCATGGTTAAAACCGTAGCAGGAGGAATTAGTTTGGACTTGTCTAGGCACAGACAATAGACGACACAAGATCTTTGAACAGCACGTTTCGCAACCCAAGGCGGCCAAGATTGGGAGCTTTGAACCGCGCACAAGGGGACACCCAACATGAGTGCCAAGAAGAATAGGCGAAAGGTAATGGTAGCTTTATGCCATGGTAAGATGAGCGCGTGGGAGGTCGTGCCGTCAAACACATTAGGCCTGAATTGAACATGAAGCGATCAGACTCGATTGCACTTCCGGTTCAGATGATCGAGACAGTTCACCGCGCAAGGGGAACCGTCATGGTGTGAGGAACGTGACAAGACGCGTAACCCACGTGCTAGTATATACGTAATAGTGCCTTACCTAACGCTGAACTAAAAATTTCTCGTTTGCTTCCGTCATTCAACAGTCCTATCGTCCTCTCTCTTGATCCCATTAACAGGAATGGCCCAGGGCAAGTCCAAAGGTCTTCAGAAGAAGCAGAGTCCTCGCGGCATGCCGCCAAAGCTGCCGCGAACCCGAAGAAGGGCAAGCGAGTTATCGCGCCCAAGAAAGCTGCTGCCGTCAAGACTGCATCGTTGCATAAGGTATGTCTTATTATTTTCTTCAGATCTAGTGACTGATGTTGTGGCTTGATTTTTCTTACGGATAGAAATTGTCTGCGAAGATCAACCGATCGATTGAACAACAGCTCGCAGCTACCGCTTCTCCCGGAACACTTTCTATCTTACGGAACGAAGCCCCTGCAGAGTTTGTTCCCCTTTGCCTTTCTGATAAAGTATGACTTCTCATTGGACATTCTGGGATCTGGTTTAGAAGCTCAAAGAGCGGCTCTTCTAAAAGAACGAAGGGCTGACTGACCCTCCTGGAAGCTGACCGAGAAGTTCTGTGAGGTGAGGTTCTGTGATTTGATAGGCATGTCGTTCCTTAATTTGCATATAAGTATCCTGGTCAAACTAAACCCTTCCGCATTCTTCGTACCCTGTAGGAGAATCTCCGAGATCTCTTAAGCACCGATCAGAGTGTGAAAGGCAGCACAGTTGCCACTCTTCTGATAGATAGGTTTCGCCACCACGCCCGCAAAGTTTGTTACGGTTCTCTAGCGCCTTTCATTTCCCGGATGACTTCGTGATATGTAACACTCCACTGTTCTAGCGGAAGGAAGGAAGGTTGACGACAAACACTGCAGACCCTCTAGCCTGAATGATCCGTGATGTAGTGTAGGATCATACGCTTCGTTCGGTGAGAAATCAGCCACGCACAGTGTAATACAAGAAAACAGTGTTCCTATTTGTACACTGTATGGACATGTCATTTCGAGTACAAAAGATACATAAGCACGAATCATTCGTCTTCACGAAATTACAAGAACACAAAAATTATATCGCAAAGACAGGTAGTCATATATGGAAAGGCAAGGGACGCAAGTGAGGTCGGATTAATGAGTTCGGTGGATTGTATGTAGTACAAGTTGATTGAGTATGAACAAGCACATGTTGAAGTCAAACGAAACGCGCAGTAAGCTGCCGGAGCAAAAACCGTAAAAAAATGCAAGGACACGGAACACAAACGAGACACGCGATGACAAGGCAGAGTTAATGATGGCACAGAAATACGTGCATATACCGAAGAAAAGAAAAAAAAACGTGGCATGGAATGCTGTAGAATAATAAAATCGCAGATGAGTGAAGGGAAAACACTGGAAAACTAATGCATGATGTCAAATTATGGAAGACATAAGCGAGAATCGGCTCGCAAAAGAAACACTGGATGAACAATGAAATGCAACAACGATACTTGACGAGGATACTTTGCAATTGAGATGAGAGAAACATGTGCAGCAGTCGTGGAAGGGTCCAAGAAATGCAAACTATCAGCCCTTGAGCAGAAAAGAGAAGAGAATAGTCGAGATGAACCAATAGGACTTGGCGAGACGCCTCCGAAGAGACAAATTTTGATGATTGAGTAACATGAAGTAGATCACGTCGTCTATGCCGCGATAGGCTCCGCTCCGAGAGCAAGGTTAGAGGACGCTAGGGCAGTTCCAACCGCATTCGCATTCCCGATAGGCCCGTTGATGGCTGTCGTCACCGGGTTTGCTATTGCTGCAGGTGCAGCATTCCTGGCAGCAGAGGCTGAGGTGGACTGTGCGGCGCTCACCCAGATGAGGTGCTTTATATCCGTCAGGATGTTCCTCTCCTTCTCGTTCAGAAAGGTAGGCTTCTGAGACTGGACAAAGCGGACCACGACATCCATCGCCGAGTATGCTTCTTGTGCGCTGACGGATGACTGTCCGCCGCCGCCGTTCGTAGCCACAGGCCCGTCGTTAGCTGTCCACGAGACTTGTGTAGTTTCTATCTGTTGCTGTAGGAATCCATTTGCGGTAGAAAATTGCGGAGGGGAAGCGTTCTGGTTAACGTCCAGCTGGCCGTTGACCTCGTTCGCAACGCCCATTCGGGACTGCAGACCCGTCGGGCTGCTCTCACCGAAAGACAACTCCATAGAGGATGACCACTCTCCAGTTGGGTTGAGAGTTACAGAGGATGACTCGAGATCAATTGAAGAGATATCAGCGCCGTCCTCTGCATCCTGCGCAGCGCGTTTAGTATCTACTTGGTCCAGCGCTAGCTTACGCCTCCTTTCCTCGATGAGATCGTGGAGAAACGGACCGTCGTCTTCGGTCTCCTCATCCGTGTAGACGCCCGGCGAGGGGTTTCCGACCCAGATACCCTTCTTAATATTAGCGCGATGCTTGTAGTTCTCGACCCAGCCTGCAGAAGCCTTGAACTTGTCCTCAGGAATGTTGAGCTCTCGTGCTAGTTCGCGAGCCTTGGCACGGATCATCGCGTCTGAGATGACCGTCTTGGACTCACGGCACTCAACCAGCCAAGATTGCATATGAAGCTCGATCGTAGCGAATTTGGGGGGGCGGTGCTTCGCTTGCACTGTGTCGTCGCTTTCTGATACAGCAAGCCAGCGGTGCTTGTTCTTCAAAATCTTGCTAACTGTTGAACGCTCAACCCCCCAACGTGCGGCGATATCTTCCTGACGCGAATTCGGATTCTCAATGAAGTACTGGCAGATCTCCTTTCGCTGCCGATTCTGTAGTCGACGCTTTGGCTTGACAGTGGTAGTGTCAGAAGGGACAGGTGCAAATGATGCTGCAGAGATACAGCCCGCAGACCCCGAGGAAGCAGGAGGACGTGAGCGACCGGACGTGGTTTTCGAACCGGAAGAAAGGGAAGTAGCTGCGGACATGACACTGGCAGCGGGAGATGTGGAACGAGGATGAGTTGAGCTGCTGGCTGAGCGAGAGTGTCCATTATCCGTATACTGCGCAAACCCATAATGCGAAAAAGTTGATGATGTCACCGAGGCAGGAGTATCAGGGTGCTGAGGAGACATAGTAGAGGCATCGGGAATTGTGATCTGACCGATATTGAGATCAGGTATCCCGATACGACCAGCTGCGAGCTGCGCGCTTGCATGGAAGCCAGCCGGCGTCTGTTGACGCGGAGAATTAGTGTCGGTGCCAAACAGTCCAAATCCCTGAGAGTCAAAAATAATAAAAAAAGAATTCGTATTAAAATAAATATTACATAAAATAATTTAGAAAAAGAAAAGAGAAAGTTAGCTCTCCTGAAGACGAAGGCAAGTTTAGATATGCGCACCTCGTTCAGCTGCTGCTGCTGCTGCTGATTTTCTTGAGCTGCATTCGCGTACGGATGTGCTGCTTGCATCCGAGCTTGGCGGCGCGTCAAGACGCGACTGGGGCCAACGGATGGAGTACGGAGCTGAGCCGGGTCAAGAGTCAACGGTTGACCCTGGTTCATGTGTACAATCGGAGAAGCCTGGTGCATCGCGTTTGCATAGGACTGCTGGGAGTTGTCCATGAACGGGTGGTACATGAAAGCAGACTGAGTTGCGCCAGCAGCATTGGGCGGCGACATCTGTGCTGGACTCTGAACGTGCCCTTGGTCATGGCCTTGATCTTGGCTGCGATGGCCATGGGGACTGCCTGAGATGTCGATATGGATGCCTGTGCTGTCGAGCATGTAAGGGAACGTGGCGGAATGGGTCTGGTGCTGGTCGGCCATGGGCGTCGAGGAGGCGATTGTGAAAGGCGAGCGTAAGATATGAAAGGCGAGTTCACGTTCACGCTGCGAGCATGCCCTTTGGATGCGATATCGATGTTGCTGATGTGCCGCGAGCGACGTGCAGGACGTGCTTTCAAGCGAGTCTGAGGAGGAGGCGGAGTGAGTGAGGGCAGGAGACAAGCAGTAAGCGAGCATTTCGCTTGAATAAGTAGGTCGTATCATAAGGGTCCAGCAGTAGTTGCACTCCGAATACAACGCTTATGAGTCTCTTATTCTTTCCTCTTCTAGTCCCCAAACACTTTTTATCGTGGCCCTTGCTTTCCAAGTTACTCCGCTATTTAAACTAATGCGATCAATTACGCGGGATAATCTCTTTTTAATATTAATTTCATCCACTGGCACCTGAGCCATGGCTCCAGCCAGGCCGGTCTCCGAGCCCGGAGCCTCTGTCCACGGCAATACTCCTTCGATTACAAGTAACTAGAGTTCCCGCTCGTATCATCCATATCTGCAGCAGGTATTTATCTACTCGTACTAGCAATCTCAATGACAGGTAGACCGTGCAGATAGGGTCACGTTTGCGATACCCAAAAGACCCCTGTCCATTTCGCAGTTCGAAATGCCGATGATTCTCGGTTTTCCGCGATATCAATTCATTCTCATCCATTTTTGCGCCGCCCGTCCAATCGCAGCTCGCCCACGCTCATTTGAATGCCTGCTAAGCTGAGGATGGAAAGCGGTCCAGATGGCATATACATCCGTATATGCCTATAGCCGAATTTCAGCTCAAAGGTCTATTACCAGGCCAGATCTTGTCCGAAAGGCGTGGTCACTTTAACGGCAGCAAACAAGATTTTGATGCGTGTCTCTAGATGATGTCCCCCAGGTGGAGGTGGACACGGCGCATTCCAGAGCCTCGTCCATTAAACCTTATTCAGTCCACTTGCCCTTACCTTACTCTTCGCCTCTCCGATGAAGCATGATACCGATGGCGATCTAGCTTTGCACGTCGCTTCTTCCTGTAGACTCCGAATCCAGAGAATCGGAACATGGCGCCCCTTACGAAAGACTCGGAGCAAACACAACGATGTCCGCTTGGGTCTGTGCCATGGCCCACGAGTAACGAAGCTCGCGAAGCGCCCTCGCTCCTAGTCTTCCTCTCCAATTGTCGTTGCTAATGCCGACAATGCAAATGTGCTGCTACCAACCGAAGGGCGCAACATTACACCGCATCTCGCCGTTCCATTTTTGTTACACAATTGGAAAGCTCCATTTTGTAAGCACGGTTGTTTCATCATCGCTCGATAATATCAGCAGCCCCTTATTCTAATCCCTGCCGTCTCAGGACCGATATACAAGATTTAAACCGTTACGAAGCTGCGCTTCGCGGTCTTATAAGCGCCCATAACATTTTTTGAGCGTCAAACAGAGGGGAAATGACTAACTGCGGGCCTTAGCCACAAAGAAGGCCTTTGAGGTTCATTTGCTACCCCTAGGTCATCGGACTTCCCTTCCTTCTTGTATAGCCTTTCCATTAATGACTTGTATTAATCAATTCCGTTTTTTTCAATAGCCGCCAGAGTTCTGGGGTCTATTCAATCTTCCGTGAGTTCTTGGAGGATAATCTTGACATGTCGCTTTGGTCCGAACTTCCTACTTCGGCTACGGCTTCTCTCTCATCCGCTGCTAGTTTGCTCCCTTCATGTATAGGGATCAGGCTTCCTGAATCCAAAAGAACCCTTTCATCCAGGGTTCCTCCACTGGGTCCCTGCTTCTCAGCTCTGCTTCCTTCCATGCTACTCCGCTCCGAGCATCATCGTAGCCAAATAATTTATTACGCAGTGTGCGCTGCGTTGCGATCGAATCTCGAACGATGGCGAATCTGAGTAAGTAATAGCGCATGCGTGTTTTTGGCGTTTTTAACGAAGGGGAAGAATGGAAGCTCGAGGGGATCAGCGAGCCGTCCCGTATCATCGTATCAATGCACCTCGGAGCAGGCGACCTATGTGTTTTTTGTGGCACTGCTGAGAAGTGGAACCAGACCTACCGCGCGGGAAGCGTACGAAAGCCTCATGTTTGACTGCCCATCATTTTTCCTCTTCCTGCTTCGCGCCTTAGAAATCGGAGTTGTAATCGATCGATGAGGTCCCATCAGCACGAACGTCAGACACAAAATGGATACCGTGAACCTATATTGGAGCTGGGGAGCTGCTTGAGCTAGCCACTTTCAAGAAACCATTGCTACAAACCGATACTCTCCGCGCCCGTGTCTCATGACGAAGGGTGGGATCTGGATTTTGAAAATTTCCGGCGCAAGTAGCCTGGGAGCCTTGCGTGATCATTCTTCGTTTGGTCCTTTAATAGCCGAGGAAGAGAAGCTTCGAAGGATCTAAAGGCAAAGAATAAGCAAGCAAGTTGAAAGTACGTGTCAGACAGACTAAAATTGAATATACTGACGCAATTTCTCCCCTGTTCCGCTTGGTCCGCCGATGGGAACAAGGTCCGAAAACGCTTACGCTGAGCCTGCGGTTGATGGACGGAAATTACTTTCTGAAACCCAAGACAGAAATTTGCCGTGGGTGTTACGGATCTCTTGTGGACTAGTCAAAGGGTCTTATGACCTATTGACCTTCCAAACACAGAGAGTCCAAGGACGCGACGCGTGGTAGACGCGTGTCGACGCGCGACATTCCTCTCACGTGATCGTTTTTATCTCTTTTCGGAGTTTGAATATGTAAGCATCTTTCTCTCTGTAAAGTGTGATCGGCTGCATTTCCCATGGCTAATGTTTACGAACACCTAATCGCCCTATCCTGGACCTTCCCTGAGCCTCATCCGGCTTAAGCACACGCAGAACTACAGTTTCTGAGAAATTGGTAAATGTCAGACAAAGAGCCGATGCCGACAGCCACAACACGCGTATCAATACAGTGGGTACGTTTCGCGTGTGTTTTGCCAAATCCATGATGTCAATCCTGGTCGACTTTGTCCATAATACGCACATCGATCGCTGCATTTGGCTTGAACTTACGTATATGCACATGCAGGATGATGATGCACCGCAGGAGCGTACGTCTACGCTTGTACTCACCGCGCCTTCCGGGATATTCGTTGACCTCCGAGTCCTCGTCGATTGGATCCCGGATGCCCCTCATGCTCATGAACCGCAACCATCATTCGCCATTGATTGGGCTTTCGCCGGTATAACCACCCATCAGTCTGGATCCTCCAGCAGCAACCTCACGGAGAGTACGTGGACACACTGGGTCGACTCGCGCACGTCCGACGCGTTGAATGTGCGTGATTCGGGCGTGAGCTCCCCCATGCCAAACGGCGACACGTGTGAGCGGGGAGAAATGAAAGATGCGAACGGCATCCTGCGCAGATACCAAGAAGTGTGGCACGACCTGCGCGTTGACCCAGTGTGTGTGGCTGTCTTTGTTCGTTTTCGCGATGGTTCCGAAGCTGCTGCACGAGGCATCGGCGTGCATCCGACAGACATTATTCCAGAGGACGTTTGCGGCGTGCTAATTCGCGTGGGTGGCTGGTGTCAGGGCGTTCTTAGAGACACGAATGGCTTCACTGTTGAACGCTGGATACTTTCCGGAGATTCTGCGGACAGCAATGCAAAAACTTGGGCACCTGTCTTCCGCTCCGGTCAGGGCAATATTCCTTGCGTGGAAGCATGTAATACTCCGCAGGCTCGTCTTTCTGGATCCTTCGAGCTCCTGGCACCCCAAGGGCTGTGGAAATGCGTTGGGACCGGCGAGAGGGATTCCGCTCCAATTCGTAACGATTAGAAACGGGGTTATTAATCCTTTGCAGACGCTTCGAATGCCTTTGAAATTAATTGGTCTGTCGATCCTAGCCTCAGACAGACTTTATTTACTTAGCTTGAGCCCCCCTTTTTTTTCGTAATTAATCTCACTACGAAGCTATCCGTATGCGCGAGTAGTGAGACACAGTCCTAAATTTCGGTTGCGGTAAAAACACTTTGCTAAATCATTGGGACGTTCTATAATTGTCATGTCCTTAGGATTCTCGCTTTGTATTCTTCTTCCTTTATCTCGACGGCATCTATAAAGCCGCCGAAATTGCTGTCAATTGTCGGAATTATAATGTCGGATGTCCGGTATATGAGCTCTGCGTGACCGATAAGGTGAGTCGCAAATTTCCTCACTCAAATGACTTCTGGCTTTTGTCTGACGCAGTACATCTCTAAATCTGAAGGTCGGAGCGGAGCACAATCGGAGTTTGCATGACGCGACATGATCACGTGGCAAAGTCCGAAGAATCAAAATCTGCCCGGGAACATAAGGATAACACTGCCTGGCTCCAAAGCTAATAAAATATTCAAATCGCAGAACGAGCTGAAAATTCGGGATTGTTCGTGACAATTCCTCCAACTCCGCCCTCTAAAAGACCATCAACAGCTAGTTCCAGCGTCGGTGTGATAGTCGCATTCGGAAGCAATGACCAGAGAGCAACAGCGACCGTGCTACAAAATGGAGTTATAAGACATACAGTAAAGAGAGAATCCAAAAGAATCGGACAAACTTTTCTCCGTGGTAATCAAGTATTCCCTGATGCACCGGGAACTTGGTTTGAGGTCTTTGAGCGGAATTTTGAGTACACTAGAAGAACATAGAGTTGAAGAGACACTTACCCGAGATTAGCGACTCTCTTGCCCATCATCCAGCCATTCACAAACAGTATCGCTCGGTACGGCTGAACTGTCTCGGTCGACCCTCCGTCAAAGACAAAGCTAATGGGCACGTCCATCCCGTCGGGGATATCCAGGTTGAACGTCGTCACGAAGAACCCAACACCGGCAGCTCCCCCAGGAAGGGCGTCCGTGATGTTCCTGTCCCCCCAAGAGGACGTGTCGAAGCCCGGTAGATGCCAGCCTTCCCTTTCTCCGAAAAGACCACCCTCGTTCAATACTCCCCTCACTTTATCAGGGAAACTGTGCAGATGCATTAACAACCCGAGACGATGCAGAAAAGTAGGCGAAAGACATACTTGGTATAACCTCCCACTTTTCCTTGCACCTTCCACTCGGAAAAGTTACCTGTGTTTAGTTTGAATCCACGAACTCCGCGAGGAGACTTGGACGTATTTTGAGTACCTTCAAAGGGAAGTCAGCGAGTAGAATAACAGGCGGAGCCAAGAATCTACTTTGAGTTTCATTTAAGCCCATGTTATCCTTGCAATAAGAGCGTCAGAACCGATTCTCATTCGAGTGAGGACCCATGGTGGAAAGCACGCCGTACCTGAACAATAGTTATCACATTGTCCTGCCCTGCTAATACCGAGCCCTCCGGGAAAGTATATACTTGATCTGTTTCCTCGAGGATAAATCTGTTGTTTGTAGAGCTTATGAAGAAATCGCTTGAGCAACACTCAGCCATAGGAACGACAAAGGATGCCTACTTTCCGAAGGCCGTGTCCAAGAAAACGTCGTTAAGCCATACGCTTGCGGCGAACGCTATAAAATGATGAATGGAATATCCACGAAAAATTTCCGTTGAAAACTCACCTTCGCCGCCATTTATGGTCAGGTTCACAGATGTCTCGGAACCACTGGCATTGAAATGGCCTCTCCAAAGCACGATGTTCTCACAGCTATTCGACAGAAGTAAGCCCGACACTGGAACATGAAGACCAGGAAACTTACAATCCATAATCACACCCGTAAAGCACTCGGTCATCTCCATAGAAGGGCTTGAACGGAATGTTCGTCGAAGTGTGATTCGCAACAGTCCATGAATTATCCGAGAAATTGGCTTGAATCTCTGGGAGACTGTCCGCAAACTTCCAGTTCGTAAGCTGCGGGACAATGATCGCCGTGCTTGAGAAATTCATAGAAAGTTGTGCGGTAAAGCTACCTGGCGTAGAGCCGGCGCTATTGAGTGGCTCGACTTCCTGACCATTCCAAGTCACAGATGTTACCTCTTCGGGAGTGAAAACAGTAAGCAGGACGCTCTCGTTCAAATCACCTCGGAGCTGCAGCTGCGAGCCAGAGATCGTGGCATTCCGAACGAGATAAGGACCACCGACAAGCACGGACGTATTGGAACCGAATTGCCAATAGTTATTGAATATTGCTGTATCCCCTTCAGTATCCTGTGAAGGGATTACCGGTGCAAAGAAGGTTCCAGCCGTGTCAGTATCACCGTACAGTACCAACTGGGATTCAGAATCGAAGATCGTTATGAGTCCGGTGACATTCCCGAGAATACCGATTGTAATCAAACCAGAAGCATCAGCGGTCGATGCAATACGACTGTCCGCGGTTACATTCGAAGAACCTTTGAGGTCAACTGCAAACTCGTGTTGCTGGCTTGAGTCGCCGTATAGGAAGAGTATGTCCCGGTTTCCAATTTGTCCAGCAAAAAAGACGGCGGTAGTCGAGTAAAGGAGCTTGGACGAGGTGCCGAATGTGTAATCCGTGACGATGACCTTAGACTCTCTCCCGTCAAGAGTAATAGACGAGAATGTCCTCGGAATGGAGAAAGTACCGTTTGACGTGGAAACTGTCAACGAGAAAGTCGTAACAGTACTTTCAACTGTCTGTCAGAAAGAAATATATAGCGGGACTAAGATGATGTCTTACGTTGAAGTTGAGTCCGCCTGTCTTGCAATGTAGAAGTTAGACCCCGTATCAGGATTGGATAAAAGCACGACAAAGGCGTCCGAATTCGACACATTGACTGCGGTGGAGCTACTGTTCCCAATCCAATCTGTCTTGTAAAAGTCTGGAGAGCTTCGGAGGAACAGCGCCTGCCGTTTCAATTCATCAAACTTTGATGTTAAGAGCCTGTTCTCTGTGAGTGAGCTCCCATAGTCATACGAGGCTGGATATATAACGTGAGATGGTGAGTTTGGATGATAGCATAGACTTACTATAAACTCCAGGGAATGGTATCGCTCCCCATGATGTCCCCCTAGAACACTCATCAACAAGATACTATCTGAATGAGCCGACTTACATACCCATAGAACATGTAGTAGTTGATGAGTTTCGCATTGGCCGCCCAAAGTGTCTTATAGAATACGTCTTCGAAATCCGGTCCGGTCAATACTCTGCAAGCTGGATATCCCGGGGCAGTAGGACCCCAGGCATCAAATGCACCTCCCTGGAACTGTGGAAAGCAAAGAAAATAAGAATTCGCAATACTCAATTCCACAGAATGCACACTTCAGGGATGTAGAACGGCTGACTCGGGTTCGTGTCTGGAGAAGAGGTTTAAAAGGACAATATATCTCCAGGTTTATCTCGAGACTACGAACCTAGATGGTAGTCGTGATAGTTTCCGACTACCGGAGACCATGTTGTGGGGTTCGAACAGTCGAATCCTTGAGGGTACGAATCAAGGCTGTTTAACGAACTTAAGTTCCAATCTCGATGATAGAAAGTGATAAAACCTACCCATAAATATCAACAGCGCCCTGTACAATGCAGTGCGATGAGAAGACAGTCCACAGACATCCACAGACAGAATAGGGACTACAGACCGTGCCATTGACGAAGTTCTTGCCCTGACTTGGATCGTTATACGTTAATGGAACAACTACTCCTGCGGCCCGATATGTGTCTATGAGCTCCTGGAAATACTCCGAGTTGCCAGGCCTCTGGCTATACTCGTTATCTGCCAAGAGTCTATTAATAAAATTTCTCAGTGACAAGCAGAATTATCTACCAATTTGAACCGCTACAAAAAGTCATTAGCTTAGGGCTTGATTGAACCCGAGAAAGGACCTACCTATAATCGGTCCACCCTCCGTAATTTGATTTGGAATAGTGACGTTGATTATTCCGGCAATGTAGTCTTGCCAGGAGTCATGGAAGTCAGTCGCATTGGTCCGTAATGTGCCTGAGACCTGAGACGTCACCCAGTGGGCAATGCCACCTGCTGTCGTCTCGGCGTTTATATATGGACCTACGGAACAGAGGTTGTGTTTCAAAAACATGTTAAGGTTTCCGCGAGGATCAGAAGCGTCTCGTACCAGGACGCAGCACAATCCAGATCCCGGTGGCTTTCGCGGCATCAAAGAGAGGCTGGAGCGCGCGGAAACCATCAAAATCAACGACACCCGGTGAAGGATTGATCAGACCCCCTACAAAGTCATTTAATACATACGAAAGAAGTGGACGTGGACATGAAGGCTCCAAAGGAACTTACAATGAGTGTATACGCTAATGCCGTTCAAGCCTGCTGCTTTGATCTTTTGCAATATGTCGAGCCACAGAGACGGAACTGGAAGACGGAACGTGTGGAATTCACCGGAGCTTTTGAAATCGAGGTCGTCGAAGAAGCGACGAACTTGATTAATTCTTTGAGAGCAAGAGTATTGCTCGTAACCCTTACTAAAGAAATAATCTCTGGCCTTTGACGATCAAGCTATACTGATCCCACTGCACTTCGTCCGTCAATCCGTTAGAGGAGAAAAATTGCTGAGGTTCGACGCGCTTTGAAATTTCCCTTGACTCATAAGCTAAGGGGAGGAGACCTCTCAATCGGGCAGTACTGGCCGAGGCAAAGCACGACAGAAGAACAAGGGCTAATATCAATATGGCTGACGAAAGCCAGCGTGGCTTTGATTGAGAGCGCATGCGAGAATCTTTCTGTGCGTCGTGGGCTGGAAGCACCACGCTTCAGTGGGGATAGGACGCTCTGAATGGAGGTATTGGACGCACCGCTGAAGGACCAGCTCGACTCAGAGCGGTTTTTCCGACTGGTTATATGTTCATTTCTACGGCGTTCGCAGCGATGGTGCATATGGCTCCCGCAAATGCGACATACATCATCTAGACCTTGTGACTTATCCATAAGTTCCATGAAATACCGAGAGAAGGATGCGGGAGCAAATGGAAGTAATAAATCTGTTCAGACCGGACCGTCGGCTGTGAGATCAACGGTACGAATTCAACATTCAGTTCGTGATGACACTCAGCGAAGAGTCATGAGTGATCTTCATAAACTTTGCTAACAGCGAGGCTCGGAAAATGTCGTTGAACACTTGCTAAACAAACAACATGTTTGTTCGGTTAAACGGGCTCAACGGTCCGACTGACTGGGAAATCCTGATAATGAACACCACGTGACGGTTACTAAAGTTTATTTACTGTAAAAGGAAGCGTGGGTTATACACCACAAGTTTTGCTCGTCGCGTCCGTTACCGCTTCCTTTCGAAATCCAGTATAATGCCGCGCCGAGGTCCATCTAGAAGCAACGCATTGAAAAGCAAAGGAAAGAAGGGCAGGTCCATACAAAAATGGAATACTCGGGACGATATCCCGCTTGACGAAGTCGACCAGTGTACGCTCGACCTTTGTATCTTCAGTGTGTAGAGCTTAATGTTCTCCAGTTCATGAACAGCGCGACAAGATCCTTCTGGAAGGGGAAGGGGCTGCTCAAGATAGCGATTATGACGAGGACGAGGTATTTGCCTTGAAAGGTTTAGACGAATCTTCAGAAGAAGAAAGCAAAATAGAAGAGGACGAGGATGATGATAAACCCGAAGAGACTGAGGAGCTCAAACCACCAAAACGGCTAAAGTCGAAAGAGAGCAAGAAGAAGAGAGAAGGGAAGAAAACTAGAAGACCTGCAGAGAGCTCCGAAGAGCAATCCGACGAGGAGGAAGAGGAGGAAGAATCCTGGGGGACAAAGAAATCTGCATATTATTCGTCAAATGCTACGCAAATCGAATCGGACGACGATGAGGCACGCGAGATGGAGGAGCAAGAAGCTCGTAGGCTACAAGCGAAGCTTCGGGCTCCCATGAGGGAAGAGGATTTTGGATATAGCGAGGCGTTACAGAATGCTAGTTCAGTGGACCTGAAACCTGTCGAGTACGCCACTAAATTATCCTCGCTTTACCTCAGAAGCTTACTTCCATTGTAGCGACTTCTGGAAACCTGAAAAATCCGTACATGCTACTGCCGTCGGAGCAGACAAGGTCTCTATTCTGCGGCACTTGCAGAGAACTAATCCGGAGGCGTTGGCTCTTGCCTTCGAATGGGAGGATGTTGCAAGGTCTGTCATCAAAACGGAGAAGAAGCTTTCTGAGTATGTTCTCGTATGTTCTCGCGTCGATCACAACTGTCTGACCTGTTCATCCATAGAATACCTGATAATAAGGAGAATAAAGCACTAGGTCTCGTCCATCTGCACCACCGTGAGTACTGCAAATAGTTTGAATATCGTTAGTCTAACATAGTCTAACCCGGTATTTCAGAGACGTTGCTGACATACGCCTCACTACTCGCTTTCTACCTACATCTACGAGCATCGGAGAAATACGCCACCCATCCAGAGCTTCTCCGACAACATCCCATCCTCAAGCGACTTCTCACACTCAAACAAAGCCTCATCACCTTCGAAGAGTTGGATTTCGTCATGTCTGATTCCGAAGACGCAAGCGATCTCGACTCCGAAGACGAATTCGGCTCAGACGAAAGTGAATTAGACGACGATGACGAATTTGATCGACTCGATATGTGGTCGACTTCAAAGAAGCTTGGGCTCGAGGCAGGGGAACTAGAGGACCTCCTTGCACAGGCATATTCTTCGAACCCTCCTCCTGCTGGTAAGAAGCTACCGAAAGTGAAACTCAGGGTGAACCCTTCGAAGACAGACGAAAAGCCTCAAGAGCCTCCAAAGAAAAAGCGAAAGGGTTTGAATGGTACCGCTGTAACGAAACCGAAGGTCACATTCGACGTGGAGGAACCCTCTTTACCGTCAAAAGACGCAACGCCTAGCGAATCCAGGAAGAGCGGTGATTCAGTCAGGTCTTTTGGATTCGGCGAAGCAACTTCCCTGGATGATGCAGATTTGGAAGATAAAAAGGTCCGCCGCAAGGCTCTACAGTTCCACACTGCGAAGATCGAAAGCGCTAGTGCTCGTCGGAAGGGTGCGCGTACCGCTATCGGCGGGGACGATGATGTCCCCTACCGAGAGCGAAACAAGGAAAAAGAGATGAAGAAACTCGCGCGTGCTGCTAAGCTCGGCGAGGGAGGCGAGGACTTGGACGATGCGGAACCGGAAGGAGTACATGAGCAGCAATTGCGAAAAGCGGGAGGGACGAGGCTAGCGGTGATACAGAGGGGGCTGGAGCGGAAGAAGAAGAAGATGATGATGATGGGTATTACTCCCTCGTTAAGAAACAGAAGAAGGCGAAGCAGGCGGAGAAGAAAGCGCAGTACGACGCGATGAAAGCAGCCAACCGGTACGTTTCCTGCCTCTCTCTATCTCATCTTCCTTTGACTCCTCTTTCTTCCCTTATTCCTTAGCGCCGAAATCCCAGACGACGCTCAAGGACAACAAGGTCAACGCGCCGCCTCGCGCGCCATCCTATCCAACAAGGGCCTCACACCAAAGCGCTCCAAGTCCGTGCGCAACCCGCGCGTCAAGAAGCGCCAGAAATTCGAGAAAGCGAAGAAGAAACTCGCGTCGCAGAAGGCCGTGTACAAGGGTGGGATTGGCGACCCTGCGAAGTACGGCGGCGAGACGTCCGGGATTTCGAAGGTCGTTAAGAGTGTGCGGCTTTAAGTAAAGGTGGTGTGGCTTGTTTTCGTTTCAGCTGTACTGAAAAGCAAAGACAAGACGTTGGTGAATGATTCGACAACCTAAAGGCGTGAAAAAAAAAATAGTGTTTGTTGGTGTCCACTCCTTCTGCTCGACCTGTAATGAATCAGCAAGCAACTCCGCCGACTGGCTCTGAATTTCATTTCAGTCAGAATATCTTCGACACATGCGTATACGCCTTAGAGCATCAGGGGAATGCAGACTCCGCAGTAAATGAAACGGAATTTCCCAAAAAAGCCTTTCGTAAGATAATTCATCAGGTATTCATTCTGGGATCTCTATAAATACTTGAGCGAGGGAATCTAAGCCACTAGGTACTATACTGCACATGAAACAAGACACATCAGGGGATAATGGTACAAGATTGATCTCTTTCTTTCTTTTAACTGCATTAGTGCACGTCCATCGCATGAGTTACTTCGAAAGAAGCTGAAGGTGCCAATGGGAAAGTGGAAAAGGGAGGGTTCTATCGTCTATCGTGTCTATATCCCTCCCCCACTTTTCTTCAAACCAGACACCCGTTCACTGCGTCGGGCTGAGCGGGACATACCTATTCATCTTCCCACTCAGCTCCGCCTGGCGCCTCAGCGCCCTCGGCGCGTCGAACTTGTCCATAATCACCTCCACGAGCTGGATCTCCTTCGCGCTCGCGAACTCCTCGTTGCACAACAGCTCGTCCAGGTCCGTCTTGGTGTACACAGTGTAGGATTTACCCTTCGGCTTGGAGGTGCTCCCTTGGAAGAGGGAGAAGAGCTCCGTCCATTTCCAATTGGTAATGTCGTTGTATTTTCTGTGGAGGATGTTAGGATCAACAAGAGAGGGGGAAGCAGATACGTACCGTTCCCAGCCGTGCAAGTGACGCTCGATCGTGTATCCTGAGTTGTTGAGGACGAAGAGGATGGGCGTCACGCCCGTTTTGATCATTACAGAAATCTCTTGGACCGTTAATTGCCTGTAGCCCATAATCAGGTTCACTTGCGTGAGAAGAAGGAAGAGACGGCGACTCACAAGCTCCCATCGCCAACGAACAGGATCGTGCGGTTCATCTTCGTCTCGCGGGCAGCAAGCGCCGCACCAAGCGTACTTCCGACCGTATACCCAATCGATCCCCACAGGATCTGACTCACACAAACTGCGTCCTCGGGTAGGGGTACCTCCAGGATACCAAAGCTCGATGTGCCCGTCTCGGCTACGACGACATCCTTGGAGCGGAGGAACTTGCCGATGCGCGGCCAGAGCCAGTCGTGTGTGATGACCGGAGAGGGCTCATCGGGAGGCGTGATCGGGTCGAAGGAGGCGACGGGCAGCTGTGAAGCTTTGGGAGCCATGGGCTCCAGACGTGCTGTGAGTTTTGGTAGGAGGTGCTTCATAACGATGTTCGGGTAGTAGGCGTAGCGAACTTTGGTATGGTCAGAGTGCAGCTATGTGCGAAAGTCAAACGAAGTACAGAGCGAACATTGGCATAAGAACTCACCTCGACGGTACGTGCAGTAGGGATACTATATGTGAAGTTGCCGGTGTTGAAGTCACTCTTCAGTGACCCAATCGAAAGGATAAGCTTCGCATTCTCGACTTTCTCCTTAATATCCTCCCGGGTGAGAGATCCAACATAGATCCCTCCGAAGCGCTCGTCGCGCTCGATCATCGCACCTTTACCCATAGGCGCGGAGTACACAGGGAACCCAGTCCTTTTAACGAGTTCGCGCGTCTCCTCGATGACGTGATGTCTCACTGCGCAGGCATCGACGAGGATTACGACTTCACCTTTAGCTTCACGAATTAATTTAACGATCTCGTCCAGAATGAAAGCTTCCTCGTCCGGGTTGTTCTGCGGTGGAATAGCCTGGAGGGGCGTCAGTAGTCTTCCGGACGGGATCTTCGCATACACGAGATCGGTGGGTAAAGTGAGGTATACGGGACGTGCTGTGGTAATGCACGTAGTGAGGACGCGGTCGATCTCAGCTGCGATCGTCTCCTTTGTCATTGGGTGTGCTTGAGCGATCGTGAACTGCGCAGCAGCCTTTTCGTATGCGTCGAACCGACCATCACCGAGTGTGTGATGAAGCATCGGCTTGGTCTTCATTTGTGTCGTGCTCGGAACACCGACGATGTGCAAGACTGGGACATGCTCGGAGAATGCTGAAGTGCAAATTTGATCAGAATTTGATGGTAGAGTGAGTGAATGTGAGACTCACCTCCTGCGAGACCGTTGATGGCACTCAGCTCTCCGACACCAAAGCTATCGCATGACAGTTAGATAAGAGGTGCGAAATGAGGTGAGCATCAACGTACGTGGTAAGGAGGACACCGATGCTCCGCCATTTTACGCGAGCATAACCGTCGGCGGCGTACGAGGCATTGAGCTCATTGCTGTATGTATGGTTAGATGGTGTATGCGCATCATTGATGACGATGATGAAGCACTGACCAGTTGCCGACCCATTCCATTTTTGGATCGTCCTCGACAAGGTCCTTTTGATCAACAATCAGAAATAGTTATTTATAGACTAGTATGACGCAAGCATACAAGGAATCCTGTCAAGCGTTATCAGTCCCACCATCAGCAGACTGACAAAGGTGCATACAACTTACCAAGGTTGAAGTCGCCGGGCACTACCAAACATATGCTATTCACAAGAGATCAACATTTCATCGTGTCATCGATAGGGCGCATAGACGTACGGTGACACCGAGCTGCTCGAGCCTGGCGAGTAAGTAGTTGCCGACGTATATAGGCTCGCCAAAGTCCCTGCCGTGGGCCTCTTGCTGGAGGGTGGACACCTCCCGCTTGAGACGGGATATCTCCTGCTGAGAGGGAGACAATGAGATCGACATTGTTGTTGTCGCTGTAGATGTAGTAGTAGTTCAAGTCTGAGTAGCTGATGCTGAGATGAATTGAGGACGAAAGGGCTTATATAGATGAAATGACACGGACTGCTCCGTTTCACCGATCCGACGTCCGTCTGCCTCCGACTCAAAGACCGCGCTCATCTTATCTCTTCGTCTCTTCAAAACGCATATATAATTATCGATATAACTCAGGAATGTTATGTTTACAATGCGGTACAAGTGAAATAAACTAGCGAATAAAAAGAGACGCGAGCCTAGGGACGACGGGGATGGTCATGGGTTCACAGGGTGAATGTGAATGTATGCGGTGCGCTAAGAGCCGGAATGGGCTATGCTAGATATGGAAATGGCCGATTTCCGAGGACCGACAGGGACCGATAGATTCATCTCTCGTCCATGACGTCCAGGTCGTCCGTGCTTTCCGTTCATCTCAATTGTGTTGATATTTATTCCCGTCTTGGTATCCACGCACTCGATCCGAGCTGAATTTACAACGAAAAAAAAGACAGCCATCACTTTTTCTTTGTCTCTTTGTTCCCTGCCGCCACATCACTCGCCTCACGGTCGGTGACCACCGGTCCTTTCATCCCCTTCTCGCCTCACTTGCATCGGGAGTCGCAGGAGGTATATCGTGAAGAATCGTAATTCTATCCTCGGGAGAAGGATACAAAGGAGATGCAGCACGGCAAGATGAAACGAGCGAGAGGATAGGATCACCATGCGACCGGAAGGAGGTGGCCGCACGGTTTCCTCATGGCACCCTTGGTGGGACCTGCATCTTATCTGATAAAACTTCTGAAGATCTTCCGTGTGTCCGTTGTGTCCGATGCTTCGACGGAGGACGAGAACCCGTCGCGGCTTCGAATGTTTTTGCGCCGCGGTCCAGATGTCAGATCTGGAGATTGAATTTGCTTCCATCGGCCTCTCCATTATCTTCCGTCATCTACGACTTGGGCTCTTCAAGTAGCCAGCCCTCAGTTGCCATTATGTATCAACTGGATACAGTTCATACTCTACATATCCAATGAACCTACGGAATCCCGCTGGTCAGTGCTCGCTACCGCCTCTTTGTAGAATTCTCTAGCCGATTTGCTCATGAAGAGGCTGGCTTACAATCAAGAGAGCATTATTCATCGAGATACGCTGTCGAGCGTAAACCTGCAGCAACGCCTAACCTTACGACAATAGGACCCTACCGCTATTGTCCGAGTCAGATTACCTAAAAAGGTTTAGCGGCGTCTAGCCACCAGCCTCTTATGGCAGGTAGCACTGCCACTTGCTAGCCACGCGCTCGGTTAGTATAAAGTCTCTTGCGCTGCACATCGATCTTTCCTCACATCCATGACCATCCCGCTCAGCGACGAGTCGTTTCCTCCTTGTCATTCACTGTGGTGACGATTGGCCTTTCAGTTCCTCGTCGCCATGTCTCTGCGCTAATTTCTCAACGAACGGACGTTATTCTCTCTTCGTACCTTTCGTGGCTCGAATCCACATATTCGTGGTGTCAACGGCATCACGTATCCGAGTACGGGACGTCCATTTCGCAGGTCTCGCATAGTCGCCCTTATGCCTGTGTTGCTAGAGTCATCTAACACAATAAAGACGCTCTGCGTCAGTCGCTTTTGCGATCATCAACCACACTGATCCACAAGGAAAGACGTGTCGAGAGATGCTGCGCCAGGTCAAAGACACTGGTCAGCGTGTGGCCGGTTATGCCGCCGTACCACCACCCTCCGACCTATGCGCATCAGTTGTGCATCGCACACAGATGTAAGTCGCGAGTCGCGGTCGGTGCATCGGGTCAGTGCACGGCTCGTCCTCCCCGCCAGGTAGACCGGCACGTCTGCACCGCTCAGTTCCAAAGGGAACTGGGTAGCTGACGGGCTCATTGGGTCAGACTGTCATCGAGCCTTGGTGTGCTGGGGGACGGAAAGGCCGACGAGCGTTCCAGAATGTCAACCGCGTTCGCTGGTTGGCCAGGCCTCGAGGAAGAAAGACGGTTCCTGCCACCCTGACCAGATTGACGTCTGCGATAGCCATGAGGGCCACCGACGGGTTGCCGGCTGCAGAATGATCATCCGGACAGCGAGTGGTGGGGTAATTAAAAGGCTGAGAGCATCGGTGTTGGGAGCCGGTTTTTGCTCAACGCCTGCCCGTCGACAGCTATACTGTAACCAGGTTTCGCTCGTCGAGAACGCGTGACAGGTACGTCTTTATCGATCACGTCCAGCGTTGCGTACCACATAAACTTTCAGATATTCGTAAACCGGCCGCTTCCTAACTCCTCTCAGGATCAAACCAATTCGGATATCGCGAGACGATAACTCACTCAAGTGATCCAACATCCGCTCATAGCGCAGTTTGCCTCGTCAACTCAAGATACCTTTTGCTTTGCGAACACTCCGAATAAGGTTGGCAACTGGTGATCAGGGCTGGGTGCAGAAGGCAGTGGTTTGAAGCCGCGGGACCAGCTTGAGACGGTTCGGGGCGACCTGGATTGATCTGAGCAGGACCTGCGTGTGGATGGCCCTGTCTGCCGTTGGCCGTACCACGTGTATGAGACAGGAGATGGATCGTTCGTGGGAGATGTAACCGTACATGCCAGTAACGCAGCGCGCTGAATGGTCGCAGTGCGCTTTATACGGACCACCCGTTGACTATCGTTCGCGACAAAGTTTGTCTCGTCAACCTCGCATGCCTTTCGTCGGTAAACGCAAGCTCAGGCGCGAAGGCGGTGGTTTGAAGCCGCGGGACCAGCTTGAGGCGGTTCGGGGCGACCTGGATTGATCTGGGCAGGATCTGCGTGTGGGAATTAGGAGAAGGATTATTTGTGGAAGATGTAGCTTAATTGTCGCCGGTAGACTTCGCCGAATGGTCGTAATCCAGTGATGCAGTATGTCATCCGCTATTTTCATGCTCAAAGCATGTAGCGCTCTAGAAACAAAGAACTCATCTGGCAGAACGAACAACGAAGGATTACAGCAGCTGGAATCTCAATGAGAAGCGGAAATGAAGGGATGTAAATATCGAATTCGTATCCTGCCTCACCCATCTTCAACGGGTGATTGACGGAGCATGAACTGGCGTGAATCGTCCGCTGAATATCAACTGAAAAACATTAAAGGTTGTTTAATAAGAGAAGTCTAGTCTGACGACTAGATTGACGTTTCTCAATCTCGTTAGCCAAAGTAGGTGGAAAGTGGCATGTCGAGTGCGTCGGATCCTGAACTTCTTCTCTAGTTCACGAAGCGTTCATTTTTGGGTGACTGATGGATTCTGAAGGACAACAGCATCAGCCATCTTGCGTGAATGAAACTTGACCAGAAGCAAGTACTTATGGCTCAGAACCGGTAAGATATTGTCAAGTCAAAGAATAATACCGGCTCTCGTCGCCGCTTACGAAATCGAATTAATTTTGTGAGAAGAAAACACATGATGCTCCTATAGTCATGTGATCTTATTTATCCTTTTGAAGGAATTGGTTCCGATCGCATTGGCACAGATCCAGATCCCTTCCTTTTCTTCTTTATCTCGACTCCGAGAGTCAGACCACAACAAGATGAGCGGGAGAAAACACGACAAGTGAATTGCTCAAAGAACGCGGAGAAATGCGGAAAGAAATACAGGCAAATACCGGTCCTTTAAACACTACCATTCCTTTGAACACCTCACATTTCCTCACTCAACTCTTCATTTCTCACCACAAAAAAATTATGGTAGGTGCCTAATGTATCAATTGATATGTGTGTAAAATTTCAAAGAAAATGAGCAAGTTTTCGGGGCTGTGAAAATCAGATAGTCAATAATTTTGGGTGTAGTTGGTAGACCTAAGGCTAAACACAGTGTTCTCAAGCAATCTTTTTACATTTAATTGTACTTTTAAGCACTCTATCCAATAATGTAGCATTTCGACTGTCTTCACTCAAATTTTCATGGGAAAGCATGCACAAAATAAATTAATACAAGATGGACAAGCAAAAAGTGTGACAGGTGAATAAAGGATTCATTTACATAATAAGATCAGCATTTGTTACACGATTAGGCGAGACTTGCCGATTTGTAATGTCACATGGTGTTCAGAGGAGTGGTATTCTGTGACATTCTCTCTACTTTTTCATCTGTCCATATTTATTTTTTGCGGATATTTTTCATCTTGAAAATAATTAGGCATATAGATGACATGTAGGACTATCATTATATATATTAATATTGAGGGAAAGATGTGCACAGTAAGCCGTGCAGGTGTTTTGTATTGGGTGTTCAAAGGACCGGTATTTGCCTGTAAGGACACAAGAAATCTTACGCGTTTCGCGTACGTACGTACATAGTGACGCTCCGTTAAAAATTTGCCCCAACTCGCCCACGGTCACGCCATCTCTAATAAATAATTTTGTGGAAAATGAAAAACGAAGCTTTAAGCGAGGAGCACTAAAATCGGAGAGTTCTGACAGGTCACAGAAGGTCACAGACCGTTCGACCGATTTTTCTTTTTCTTCTTTGTTTTTTTCAAGCCTAACTAACCCTGACCAGCTCCAACCCCACCCATCTGATTTCAGTCCTTCTTTCTTCCTTGCTTCCATCCTACTCCTATCATCCTCCTTTTCTTTATTTACGACAAGGTCGTGGTTTGCGAGGACGCACCGACGCGAACGACAAGAATGAAAACAAAGCATGAAAATGGCATTACAACCGTCGTTGACCAGCAGTCGGTCATTATCCCTGACCTGTCCGTCAAGGACTTGCTGTCCGCTATCCCGTCAGTGTTACGCCGCAAAAAAACCCATTTCTACGCGATTTTTTTTACTGACTCCATTCGACAGGCCGCACTGCTTCAAGCGCTCGGCTCTGCACTCATCGCTGTACATGTTCGTCGTCATCATCGTCTTTATTCGTGAAAAGCTCATACTAACTCGACGAACGGCACAGTGTGACGGACATCATCCTTCTCGCCACCACGTACACGGTCTACACGTATCTAGACGCGCGTGTTTCGCCCGAATTCATCAGCCTGCCGCATCCTTGGCTGTACAGCTTCGCACGATTCGCTCTCTGGGCGTTTTACACGTTCTTCGCCGGTTTATTCATGACGGGCTTGTGGGTCGTCGCTCACGAATGCGGGCATCAGGCGTTCTCGGAGAGCAAGATGCTGAACAACACCGTTGGCTGGATCCTTCACTCCGTGTAAGTACCTTAATGTGTTTATTCCCACCCCCCAAAGTCCAGCGCCTAAAGCAGGAGATATACAAGTTCCTGTCATGACCGGGGACTTTACTTGTCCCGGGATCAGTCTTTCCCCGCTTCTAGAAGTGATGCGCATGATTAAACCTTGCTAATTATGGGGCCATTTTAATTCAGGCTGGGAGTTCCATACCACTCGTGGAGAATTACGCATGGGAAGCATCATGCATCCACAGGTCACATGACTCAGGACCAGGTCTTTATCCCAAAGACACGCTCGCAGCTCGGTTTGCCCCCTCTAGACCCGGCGAAGGAGGACCTGTTCGGTTCGAGTGTGACGGATGAGGTCAAACGCGAGTTGATGGAAGCTCTGGGCGACTCGCCTCTCGTCGCCTCTTGGAACGCAGCAATGCAATTGGTAGGTCCATTTTTTTGGCGAGGCTCCAGACTCCAACAATTTATGACATGAGCTAACTTTATCCGCGTCCCGCAGCTCTTTGGGTGGCCCTTGTATATCGCGGTCAATGCCTCAGGCCAGAAGAGGTATCCTAAATTCACTAACCGTAAGTTAATTGCCATTTTCACAGTCTAGAGCACATGTTTTACCTGACACTTATGGGTAGACTTCCTTCCCGGTGCGCCGCTCTTCAAACCGCATGAATTCCACCAGATCATTATTTCCGACATTGGCATCTTCATCTGGTTGGGTGCGCTCATATGGTGGTCGCACACGCGCAACTTCAGCGAGATGTTCCGATTCTATTTCGTACCGTACCTCTGGGTGAACCATTGGCTTGTCCTCATCACCTTCCTGCAGCACACCGACCCGATTCTGCCTCACTACCGCGCGCCGGCGTTTACTTTCCCGCGCGGTGCGCTGGCTACGCTTGACCGTAACCTGCTCGGTGACCTTGGACCTATCGGTGCTTGGCTCGGTGCTGTTGCGACGCACGGAATTTCAGAGACTCACGTTCTGCATCATGTGTCGAGTAAGATCCCGCATTACAATGCATGGGAGGCAACATATGCGCTGCGCGAGCGTCTTGCAAGGGCAGGCATTAAGCTCCAGGGCCGACCTGGCGGATGGTCTGAGGTCTATCGTGTATACAGGCAATGCAGGGTCAGTTCGATATTCCAAACCAGATGCTCCATCGTCTCTTTTGCTAATTAAAGAGTTTTTCCGCAGTTCGTTGAGGATGAGGGCAATGTTGTGTTCTACAAGAATGCACAGGGCCTCGCGGCTTCTCGCCCCCTTATGCCTGAGGGGGGCACGATCAGCGACTCGGGTGTTGAAGTGGATACGCCCACGAAAGGTAAGACCGAGTAGAGGTCGTCGGTTTCCTTTCGCGAATGGGATATTACCTCTTGTTATGATACATGGAAGAAACGTTCATTCATTCATCATAGAAGAGATTGGTAGAAAGCACAGTCGTAGGAAAATTTCCATTTGGTCTAGTGCCTCGTGTCCCGTAGACATATGTATAGAATCGGATACGGAACATAATGTGAACCTTCACGACTTAACGGAGATCACATTCAGTTACGGGAATGGATGATGTAATTGAGTCTAGTTGCATATACTTACTTACATGGGGCCATATAAGTCTCAGAGCGCACAGCCTTAGAGTCCCGTATATTTCAGCACCACTTGGAGTACCGCGTAAAGCTTG
The DNA here is from genome assembly GCA_037892935.1 of Phlebopus portentosus. Classification (NCBI taxonomy): domain Eukaryota; kingdom Fungi; phylum Basidiomycota; class Agaricomycetes; order Boletales; family Boletinellaceae; genus Phlebopus; species Phlebopus portentosus. Next base: position 779,036 of record JAYXKI010000014.1, read on the forward strand.
CTCTTTTTCCCTACACAGACAGACGACATGCATTTCTCATCGCCGAAGCTGCACCGATCGAAATCGAACTCCAGTTTGTCGTCTCAGCGCAGCGCAGGGCGATCCGAGCACGGAGAAGACCACCCCGCCGAAGCCAAAGAACCTTCGATTGAGCGGGAAGTAAAGAAGGAAGAAGAAGAGGAAGAGATGTCAGAATGGATCGAAGGACAAGACGTCGTGATCGAGCGCAAGTCGGGCGTGCCGGGGGAGGACGTGCAGGTAGAAGTCCTGCGCGGGGCGGCGGCAAATTTGGACGGGCAGCATCATCTTGTTGGTGAGAATGAAGAAGTGAAGAAGGCGAAGGAGAGGATGAGGAAGAGGGGGAAGGAGGAGGAGGAGAGGGAGGTTGGGGGAGTTTTTGGAAGGTGTATGGAGGCGTTACAACATCATGGTCATGGTCATGCGTCGAATGCTGGTGCGGGTGCGGACGCGGATGGTCAGCGCAATTGACGTCAGACTCGGACTTGGGTCTTCCTGGTTGGACGCGTGTGTGTGTGCGTGTGTCTTTGTTTATTCGGTGAGTTGCACTTTACCTTATGTCAATTGTTTATGATACTGAATCTCCACAAAAAGATGCCATCTCTACTACCCAAGTAGACGAGGGGAGTAGTCTGCCGTCATACACCGTCTTTCATATTGATTTTTCTGTTGGATTCCGGATGGGATATTTCGCTCTTACGCTTCGCTTCTTCTCTTCTTCCGCAGTCACTTTGCTCGTTGCTTTGCTACATACGTATACACGGTATCTGTTCACGACCATTATCACAATCCATGACGCATAATACCCGCTATAACAATAATATTAGCTCCTACTAACCATCACATCCATCTATAAATATCCCTCGCTGAAGCTAAATTTGCCGCGTCTCGTCGGATTTCGGATATTTCACCCGAACTGGTGGTGCTCTCTATCAGTTCACGACTTGAAATAATATTACAGCCGTTTGCATTAGTAATGGCACTCCCAAGTGTTTTTGAGTGAAGTAAAGTCATATTATAACACGTGATGAGTGGACTTAGTGAAAAGATTTGGTCGGATTCGAGGGTCAACAGCATCACAAAACCATCAGTTCCGACTCTTCTTCACTGAAACTTGATTTACATGTGTTACTCATAGAAAGAGTGAAGCAGAATTTTTCTCAATTGCGATATCTGATGTAGATCTCCTTGGGGTGACTTTCTGCCCACTACTACCTCAAGATTAGAAGACATTCAATTATATTCTATAAATCAATTCTTTTCTTTCAAATTTTGACAGACAGTAGACGGTCAATAATTAATTTAGAAACTTCTTCTGAGCAATTTGGTTGAGAATTGAGCTCGGGACAAAATGGGTAGTACCTGAGAAAAGGTGGAAGGCATGCCAGATGTGGAGTTTTTACGGCGAAGTCCATTTTCCCATCTGCTTCCGAAACAAGTTTTCTTCGCTCAAAAAAAGTCCAGAGTGCCATTACTAATGCAAACGGCTGTAATCTTTTCAATCTGGATGGAGCATTTCGAGTATGTCATATTTCGCTCTCGTCTCCGCAGTCACCCTGTTGCTTTGCTTCCATACACGCCATCTGTTTACGATCATATCCTCGAACATGAACCCCCACCTAACCATCGCACCTATAAATATCTTTCGCTAAATGATCAAGTTAAATTTAACTTAGTGATATGGTGAGTTCTCTCGGACGAAGCGGTGTTGTTGCTATGGGCAGAACAAACCTTCGATGGAACAAAAACGGGCGATTACGACGGTCGTCAACTGACTATCATTTAACCGAATGTTGTTACTTTACATCCCCCGAGATCGTTCTCGTTTATTTATTTCATTCTTTCATTCTCTTTCCATTGCGGTCTGGTGGTAGTTGTGGAGGCAGCTATCGCGAGCCGAACCGACCGAGGGTGCCTAGCGGTACTTCTCCTTGCTTTCTATCTGCTTTGATTGACTTAAGGGATTGGTTCGAATCTGACGCGGTTTACTGCTGACAATAGAACCTCCGAGATTAAGGGGACGTTGTTCTCATTTTTCATCTCCTTCTATACCGGATTCTGCAGTAGGTTTGATTTCATTGGTCTGCTATCGTTCTCCGCAGCAAACCGCAGCATCATCAGGCGCGCCGAATTGAAGGCAACGTTTCACCTATGTTCCTTTTCGTGTGATTTACTTATCTGTCGAAGGACGATACAAGTACTTATAATCGTGGTCCGTCAGCGTGCTGCGCTACCGGGCCAGGGCGCCGAGCTGCCTGTGTGCTCACTTTCGAGGTACTACAAGACAAGATTTCGTCGACAGCATCGTCAACACCGTCAGTTTCTCGACAGTTCCTTCTCGATATCGTCTTCTTGCTGTTTGCCGTTGTATATCACCATCATCTTCTCGAAGACTCCCACCGAAAAATCCAAAAGCAAAAAAGAACAGAGTCCGAAAACTGTTGGTGCGGAGCTGGCCCCGTGTTCGTCGTTCTCGTCCACGTCCAGAGTGGAATCAAGGGGAAGGGATCCTCTCCATTTATTTGATTTCACCTATCGCAATCGTGGGATGCCCTTGAATTCTCGCATCTCACATAAATTACCGCACATCTCTTCACTTATTGACTGAGACATACCCTCAATCTGATTGATTGTCTCCCTCCTTTTATTTCCCTGGACCTTGCAGGACTTGGATTTGGACGTCAACTTGTGTGCTGGCCACCAAAATAGGCATACCGTTTCTTTGACTTTCGTTCTCGCCTTCCGCGTTCGCGTTATGAACCTCAGTCGCTCCTTATCACTCGCCCTACTTTCGCTATTATCGCTGTGCCTTGCATTGGTACAGTCAGCTCCGACCACTTTGCAAAGTGTTCATTCACGCGCTTTCTATGTGTTCGACGACCCCAAACAATTCCCTTTCATGAAAAGGTAAGCAATATACTTTTTATGCTGAGGAAATTGTTTCTAACTGAAAGACAATACTAGTTATTCGGAATTTCAGGTACATACTTTATCGTTGTTTTTGTATCCCGGATGAACGGCCAAATTCACCTTTTCTTGGACACATGTCAGATCTCCGACGGACAAGGCGGATCCGCTGACGAGGAAGCTACTGAGATTTTCGTTCGTATGTTTGTGTACAATTCTTCCTTTTCCTCTGTCGGCTGACTGAGAATATACTCCCAACTCTCAAAGGCCCTTTTGAGAACATCAGCCTTGCATCGGTTCCGTATGAAGTCTTTGATAAGATGAAGCTTGCAATAGAGGCGGCGGAGGATGCAGAAATCGAGTTGTTTGGACCTGCAATTGCCGATGCTGGGGAAGATACACTAACTGGTGCGTAAGCTCGCTTTTGGGAATCGTTTTTTTCTTGACGACCTGATGACCCGATGGACGAATAGGACAAGCGCTGAAAGTCGGGATGACGAAGAACCGCGTTTTGTTCGCAACTGTAACTCAACTTTCTTTTGTAGTAATTGAGGTAGTCGGGTTGATTGATTGATGATAATTGTTGTAGGCGACTCTTCAGGGTCTCCTGATTGAGGCTGCGCATAATAAAGCCATGAACGTGGTGGATCCGTACGAAGAGGAGGATCTAAGGTATGCGAGGTAAGCCACTTCCAGCGTGAAGCTGGAATCGAAAGCTGACTGTTTATCAAAAATGCCTCTTCCGTAAATAGAGCGTACCTTGATTGGACGATCGAGGCGGATAGAGAGAATGATGGCGAACCGTCCTTGGGAGTGACTTGACGACACCGCATCCGATTGTCGTCAACGTAAACACACGGACGAGTTTGACATAACTGCCCAGGTCCTGCCCTGTGGCCGTGCCGGAACACTTTTGGCATTCTCGAACAAGGTCTCGAATGGAGAGAGACGAGCGCGCTTTACGGAGCAAGACGCGTCCCGAGTCACTACACACGCAGATCCGTGGAGATCTCAAGGAGGTAGGGTCTCCTCCCTGTTGCCCTGTTGATTGAGTGGCGTCAAGGTTGGAAATCCGATTCCACTGCTCGGGCATACCGGTCGAAACGTAGCATCGCTTTAAGTCCTTAGTCACTGCCACGTCAGTACGCATGACCAGGTGGGCAGTGGTATGGCGGCTTTTGGACGGGAAGCTGAAACTTCTGGTGTAATGCAATGTATAATCAGCGTGCTTCGTCAGATTGAACATAGCCAGCATTCTTATCTTCACAACCAGAGTGTTTGTCGGATTGCAATATCTGTCCTGAGGTCTCGCACAGCGCACTTCGAATCACATTCGTGACTCCTGGCACCGTGCTCTTTGAGCCTTTCAGTCAGCCGACTTCATGAATATATTACCGAGAATTTCGACATGTGCAAGCCTGAGAAAGATCCTGCTGTACTCGACAAATCCGCATGCCAGAGGTGCATAGACAAATTGATTTTCAAGCGGAATGACCTTGAAAAGGGTGAAAATTCACTGCGCCCAGGCATCTAGAAGTGATCCAAATTGCGAGAGAGAAAGGAAGCCACAGGGTGATTTCGTAAGAGATGTCATGCCGACGAGTACGCAAGCCCTTCCGTCAAGCACCTTTTGGGAGTTAGATTGCTCTGTGGCTAGATTCTTGCGGACATAAGTGCGATAGATTCTGTTCTGAGCGGCATCATGGTGTTGAAAAAGGCGATTTTGCTGTGCTTGGTCCATGGAGCGACCTCCTAAACCCAGACTTGAGACCGGGATTTGAAGCAAACCTTCTTGAAATAGGATTTTGATTTTCCGCGCCCAGAGAATCGCAAGCAATAGTATGTGCTGTGCAAGTATGAGGAGAAGAGTCGGAGAGTCGAGAAAGACCCCAGTGTCCAACCCAATCATTGTGCGGCATTTTGGCGGTGAATGCTGATTGAACCATTGCTGATGTTGCCACAGTTTCAGTTTTCGAGTGTTGAAATTATTTTATTATTGGCATCTTTCCCGCAAGTCAGCGCAGAACTTAGGAAGTATACGGTTATCCCAACGTTTAACAGCCGTTTCTTCTCAGGCACGACACCAAATCACCGTATCGTTATTCGGATACAGCCAGCCTTCCGGTCCACGCAAGTGCGTCTAACACCTTCTTCCAGTTGAGTGGAGAAGGTCGCTATAAAAAGATCCAATTAATGACTGACATTCACGGCCATCTCTCACGATAGACCTGAGAACTGTCCCTGGAAGAAGTGGCTGATAGTCGCCAGTGCAATGGAGAGCTAATTTGCTGCGAATTTACAGACAAGAGAGGAGAGTGGTACGACTCGGTTCCTTGGACCAGATGGGCATCGACTGCGCAGTAATCACTGTTTTTTGCTGGTCCATACGTATGCCGTGGGAGCCCAGATGGCAGTCAGCGGACATGACACGTTAGGCGATGCGAGCGCCAGGGACTGGGAGAGCAAATCGCGGGTGCAGAGATGAGATTCGTGGCTACATAAGATACAATCGTGGGGAAGATATGGATCGATAGGGGTGTGTCGCCGTCGGCGAGAAAGATCCCGTTGGTCATTCCGTCTGTCGATATAACGGAGAGCACGTCAGGCCAAGACACAGCATGGACATTACGGTGGTTCATAGATGCGTAAATTAGAAACCAGGTGGGACGACGCCCTTCTGCTGCTCGTTGGGATTGGTGCCCGGGTAGCCTCCCATCATCTAAGCGCGGGAGTATGGTAAGTCTGAGTTTACCGAGAAGCATGATGAGACGCATGACGCACCTGCTGCGCACCGGCCTGCTGAGCAAGCATCTCCTTCTCCTGTGCGACTATTTTGGCCTCGTCCTCGAGGATAAGCGCGAGCGGAAGACCGACGAGGAGAGCTGAGGTGGTGACGACCCAGACAACGTTCCCGGCCAGCTTTCCGGTCTGTTTTACCACCGAAAAGGTTTTGATACGCGCGAACTGATGGCATATCTTGTTGTTGGCGGTACGATGTCTTTGAGCGCGGCGATGCGCTCGAAAAACGATTCGTGCTCTGGCTCTGAGAGGACTGAGTCGAGCGAGTCTGTCGATGCTGACCCCTCCGTGGTGGCGTAGACCGAGTTCTGCTCGTCCTTTTCGTCCTCAATTTCTACAACTTTGACCATATTTGCGTGTAGAGTAGTCGCTGTCAGTCGCTGAAAACGGTCGCTGTGAACGTTGACAGCGAACAAATCGGCAGAAAATGAGAGCAAAAATAATACACCTGATTACGTAATGTATTTTCCCATGTGCCAAAGAGGACGTTATAAATCTGAAGACCGCGCTGAACCACGGTATCCGCCGTCCGGTACCGAAAGTGCAGCCAGTATGGACTCGGCTCGCACCTCATCTTCCGCTCAGCCTTCATCTCCTACGCCGGTGCCAAAGTCCTCTGCCCCAAAAGGTCTGTTCCATTCCCCTCTCGCTTCTTCTCATCGTCGCTGTCGTCGCTGTGCACGTCTGCGAGCTGCCGACGTTCACGGGTCATGTATTCCATGAATTAATATTAATTCAAATGTTGTCCGATACAGTCGCTGGTCTACCCACGCCCATGCAGCAGAATCATATTCACGAGCTTGCAAAAACTCTTCCTCCGCCCCGCCGCCAGAACGTTGCCTGCGATGCTTGCAGGTCAGCTTCAGGCTCTTTTATTCCGCTATGCTGGATATTAACCTGGATTCTATGTCTCAAGGACTCGTAAGGTCAGGTGTACCCAGCTACCTGGACAGGACAAGGTGTGTTCCATTCAACTCATAGCTTACTACGTCGAGCTGAGTCGTTCACACATTATAGTGCCAGGTCAGTCGTTGTCACCTCTCACTGCATATATTTTGGCAATATTCAGTATTATTCTATGACAGCATTGTATTTCAAAGAATTATCCTTGCACGTAAGCTTGCATGGCTTCATTAGAGTCGACTGTCATCCTCACTCTTATTGACAGACACTACGTCCAGCAGCAGACATCTGAGAAAAAAAGAGGCGCCGGTGCGAACAGGAGAACACGAACGAGTTCAACGAACGCTAGGCGAGTAATGCTTTGGTTCAGACATTCGCCACCAACGCTCATGCTCTCCCGAGTAGTGGCTCCTCGGTTGCTTCAGGATCCAAGTCGTAAGTTGTTTCGCTTCACGGTCCCGTTGAATCAGCACTTCTGACGCATACTAAAAATAGCCCGCCTCCTGGAGACTCATCCCCATCAAGTCAAGGAAACAAGCCATACGGCACACAATACTCCCTTTCACTGCCCTATCAACTACCGAACTCCCGTGCCTCACCTCACGTAGCAACAACGCAGTTGCTAGCGTACCTCTTTTCCCCGGAGGGACCAACGTAAATGCATCCGAGCCCTTCCTGGCAGAGTCAGACTGACTGATTGGATTTCAGTGATCCCGCATCCTTCTCGGCCTCAAACCGGGGTCGCTCGCCCACTTACAATGAATGGGGTGAGATGAGCAAACGTCTCGAGAGCGAAGCATTTCGAATCGAGTATGTCGATCTTTCCGTTAGCAGCGGATATTCTGACTGTATTCTGATCGCATGCCCCACAAGATTTGCCCTGGACTTGGTCGAGGTCTTCTTCCAGATCTGCCATACGCGGCTTCCTCTACTCAATCCAGAACAGTTTCGTTCGAGGCTCAAATACGCGCTCTCTCCAGGCCCAACATCGACTTCGGAGAAGCCTTTGCATCCGGCCTTACTAGCGACGGTCATCGCATGGGGCGCGAAGTTTTCCGAGCATCCCCTGCTCGTTGCTGACCGCCAAGGCGCAGGCGGTCAGAGTCGGCTTGCGCGCATGCTTGTCATGCGGGCTCGTGAGGTTGCTGAGGCAGAGAAAGTCCATCGGATTAGCACGATAGACCACATTGTTATTGCCTTGCTCATCGAGCCGCTTCAGAACCGTATGTCTCTTCACCAGTCATTTCCTTCTTCGTACTGACTCCTTCATGACAGAAACCCCTGACGACCCGGACTGTAGGTCACTCCTGTCGGCTTTAAGGATACCTAACTTACGTTTGCTTGTCAGGTTTCCATGGCTTCTGGCTCAATTGTGCTATTCGGCATCTATTGTTTCTCCAGGTGCGGCGGCGCATCTAGACATGGTGCCCCTTAAGTCGATAATGTCTGACATCTTAACGCAGATCAACCACAAGTCTGTCATGACTACCATTCAGGATCCCGAGGCTCGAGGAACGATGATCTTCGCATGGTGGATGGCTTGTTTGGCAGACGCGTATCATTCGGCGTATTTCCGCCGCAAGCCGCAGCTGTGGGTATCATCGGATTTTTTAGTTGAACTTTGTTCTAACTTGCGTGCAACAGTGACGATGATGATTATGATATCGACTTCTATACCGTAGAGCCATTACCTCCTGAAATACATGACATGCAGGGTGTGCAGAGTGCAGGGTTATCGCCTCGGGAACAGTTTGAGGTTTGACGGTTGCTTTCAAAATTAAATCAGACACTGACTTTTTGCTATTCTATCTACTTTAGTTCATAGTAAGCGCACCATCACGTTCCGCAAGCTGTCTCTCGTCCTCACTAATCTTCTTTTCAGGGGTACTACCGTGCGGCGCATGCGCTGGCGCGAATAAGTCGAAACATGTCCAAACAACTGTGGCGACCTACCACGGAGTCTGACGGCATCCCGTTCGACGTCCTGTGTGGTATCGTCGCCAAGCTCAATGAATTCCGGGAAGAACACCTTCCTCGCGTTGGCGTACCCAGTGACTTTGAGTCGGAGTGGGATTTCGTCTCTGCAGTCTCAGCTTGTGAGAGTTTTATTTTGCTTGGCCTATAAGGTCACTCGGGCTAAATTAGGATGGCATCTTTCCGTGCACAATAACTGTCCAGGTGCGAGCGATGCGACGTACCATGTCATGTGGGTCATTGTCTTCAACGCCGTCGATGATTTCGGGATAAAGGAGTTTAACGATGCCGTACGGATGAGCTCGTTGCCGAATATGCCGCCAAACCCTGCAATAGAATCCGTTAAGCAGAAGATACTGGATGAGGCGCTGCATGGTGCCTTGCGAATCGCTGGTTTGGTAATCATCTTCACTTCCCTGAACATGGCTACGTACTGACTCGATGTTGGCTGTCAGACTGGTGTCTTGACTTCGAATGGATACCTTGTGAGTATTCAGCAGCAAGAGTCGGCGACCTGAACGACTATGCTGACTGACACTACCACCAGAAACTCGATCCGGCTGTCATGCACTTCAGCTGTCTAACTTCGGGGACTTTCCTAGCTCGGCTGGGCAGACCGGAGGTATCGAACTGTATTGCAGGGCTCAAACAATACAACTACGCATACGAGGAAGCAGGAGAGGAGGCCATTGAGATGGAGCGCGTTTACTCCACCGCACTAAGCGGTGAATCAGACCTTACTCATATGGCGTCTGTTGTACTTTCCCATCAACAGGGTACAGTATCTCCGCAACATGGCCATGGACATACGCACGGACATGGGCAACCTATGGCTGTTGATCACCCTCCTGCTTATCCTCAGAATGGGTCGAGCCACCGTAACCCTAATGCCGTGAATTCATATCATTTCGCCTGAGCTGAAGCGCATGCTGACCTCGTGCCCTCTTGTTTCGTCGCGTTTGACGTGTAGATGTTGATAACTCGAGATCCTATGCAGGTCTCTCAAGGATCTGCTTATTCGCAGTTGATGTATAGTGGTTAGTCCACATGTTGTGTAGCTCAGATTTTGCGTATGTGTTCTAGCATTTCGTTTGTTTTCTGATATTCTTGCTGTGCATCTTTCTTGCCATCTGTTTGATTAGTTGCCACGTTTACGATGGATTTGGACTGTACTCATAAACTCTGTTGTTCCGAAATTTCTTGACGATCTCTTGTAGACCATTCTTTTCCGGTGCTGAATCATCTTGGGAGGGATAAAACATTACAATATTGAGTAGCTCACGCTTTGTTCACAATTTCTGCCTCTCGAGGTATTATAATAATACAGAAAACGAAAAGTTAGTCTCTCCTTGATCGAACTAAATACGTGAGTTGCATGGTGCAAAAAAAGGTCCTGAATATTGTTTATTTTATTTTATGCTGACGAATCGATGTGAGGTGAGTTTTGTTTGGTTGGCTTACGTAATTCGGAACCGAGTTATTTGTGACTGAGCTGTTAAAGCCACATGATGTGACCTGCATTCTTGACTTTCACCACCGGCGTTCATCCTCTTTACTTTCTCGCCTTCATCTACGCTCGCAGCGGTGCTGGCGACCCGTCTGCGTAGCATAGACCACACTTTTTTTGGTGCTTGCCAAAAATTTCAAAATTAAAACATGCCTCCGCGACGACGGAGCAAGAAGAATCCGGAAGCTGACGCTGACAATGCGTCTGCCCGTTCAACGCCGCCTCCCACAGGTTCTTTTACTATCGGACCCTTACTTCAAGATATCGACCTTCAAGCGCTGTCGAATTTCTTCCCTGATGCGCATCTTGAGGCGCCCTCGGCTGTCCTAGTCGTACAGTGCTACAGACTCATCTTGAATCAAGCGCAACAACTGGATGAAAAGGAGCGAATTATTGAGGCGCAGGAGGCCGAAGCGGAGAGGAAGGAGATAGAGCTTGATCAGGCGCTGCAGGATAGGGAAAACCTGCTTGTAGAGCTCGATGTCAATGTGAAGGATGTGCGAGACGAGCTTACCAAGGTAAAAGCGGAGAAAGAGGAAATAGGTCCGTAAATGTGAAATCTGGAGACACGTTGACGCTGACGGCTTATTTTGGCTTGCTGCGCATAGTGACTTCCCGTGATGCACTTAAGGCTGATCTCGAGAGGATCAGCTCATCACGGTCATCTTCATCACATGAAGTGGCTGGCCTGAAAGGGAAAATCGAGGAAGTCGAAAAGGAGAAACGAAACTTGCTCGGCGTAGTCTCTCGACTTCAAGAGGATGTAGCGGAGCGGGATCAGGAGATAAATAACCTTCGCGAGAGTCTGAAGGTTACTCGAAAAGAGGCGCAGGAATTAGAATCCACATCACGAGATATTCGAGCTTCTGAGAGATCGACAGCGGTAAGTAACATAAACTTTTGGTTTGATTATTGATTACGAATAAATTTCTAGTTTAAAGTCGAGACCTTGACTCATCAATTGCAACTCGTCAAGGATGAAAACGAGCGCGCGAACGCCGAATTGACCAAGAAGACAGAGGAGTACTCGACCTACCGCCGCGACAAGCATACCGAACTCGTGCAGCTGCAGGCTGAACTCGATGCCGTAAAGCAGTCTTACAATCAGACCTTGACCAACTTCCGTACACTTCAAACCTCCCATAACAAACAAAACCAGCAACTTTCTCAGTCCTTGCAGAAAGTTCAGGACCTCCAGAACCAGCTTGCGGACCAGGAAGCTAAATACTCCAGCGAAGCTGCCAACTTGCGCCGACTCATACAAATGCTAGAAGAGCGTGAGAACCAAACTAAGGAGCTGGTTGCTGGGATTGAGAAAGATTGGGAAGGTCTTGGTCAGAAGGCTGCGGAAAACGAACAGAAACTCCATGAAGCTCTGGAGGCTGAGCAGCAGAGGACGAAGGAGCTTGAGGAAGAATTGGAAGAGTTGAGGAGTGTCTTGAACCGCATCAACTCGGGCGAGCTTCCTATTCCCTCGGCAGCGCAAGCTTCACCGAACGTATCTGCGGACAGCTTGTTCAACTTTAGCCCAAATATTTCAATGATCAACCGCATGCAGAAGAGCGGCAAGACGTTCACCGAGGTTTACGCTGAATATGTCAGAATGCAAGGCGAATTGGCCAAGAAACAGCGCGACATGGAAAATCTAGACCGTACGCTTGGTGGAGTTCTTGCCGAGCTTGAAGAAGCAGTATGTTTACTTCCGGTTTACATCACTTAGTCGTATTAATTTCAATCTAGACGCCCGCCCTCGCACGTCAGAAGCAAGAAATCGAGCGAGTTCAAGCAGAGTCGGATCAGCTCGCGACTCAGCTCTCTCGAGCACTTGCCGAACGTGACGCTTCCCTGGTAGAACTTCAAAACGCAAAGAAGGTCGAAGAGAACCTGAAGGGAGAGAACGCTCTAAAAAAATGGCAGCTTGATGATCTTGGCCTGCAAATCAAAGGTCTCCTCAAGGAACTGGGTCGATTACAGGATGCGACACTGCCTTCGGATGAAGACCTGCAGGTTATTCAACCAGCGTCGAACGTGGAAGAAGTCATTACGAATAACCTCGTCCTCTATAAGTCAATCCCAGAGCTACAGCAGAAGAATATGGCGCTGTTAGGTTTAATCCGGGAGATTTCGTCAAGAATGGAGAATGCCGAGCAGGAGTACAAGGCGCGAATGGAGAACGAGCAGAATGAGGCTATTCGTGAGGCGCACGAGGCAATCATGACACTGCAGGCTCAACTTGAGAGTACCCAAGCCAGCCACCAGGCGACGATTCAGGCTTATATCAAAGAGAGGGACACGCTGAAGACTATGATTTCTCGTTATGAACGGGGCGGGGCACTTCCAGCTGCTACCCCTACCGAACAAGCGGGTCCATCATCTCCACCGGTGAATGGATCTGTTCGCGAGCCAACTGAATTAGAGAAGGAGCTTGAAGAAGTCCGAACTAACTTCGAGGCATACCGAAAAGAAATGGGCGTTGATACTGTCAAGCTTCGCGAAGAAGTTCTCCAATACCAGCGTGAATCCAGCCAACTGGGTGCGGCACTCGCAAAGGCTAACGCGAGGATTGAATTCCTCAATGGTGAGTTTATTCTCTTTGTGTCCTCAACGGGTCAAGCTCATCATTTGGGCTAGAGCGACATCGCATGGCTCAGGAACAGTACATCATGCACGAGCGAGAAGCTCAAAATCTGCAGAAACGGAACCAACAATTGCACGATCAATACACACGTCTGGATATCGCATGCAACCATGCTGCCGAGGAATTAGCCTCTGCTAATACTCAGATCGAGCGATTGCGGAACGAATGCTCCAATCTTCGTGCAGAAAAAAAGATCTGGGAGGTGCGTAGCCGTTAAGTTACTCGTCTTGTGATTCATATTAACTCGAGATGTAGAATGTGCAGACTCGACTAATTGATGAGAACAAGATTCTGTCTCTGGAGCGGTCTCGTATGGCGGACTTGATTGCCAACGTGCAGAAAATGCACAATGACATTGACAAGGCGAACGGCAGCGATAGGCGAAGATTCGAGTCTCAAATCCATAATCTGGAGGGCCAAGCGTAAGTGTTCCCCATATCAAGTTTACTTTAGCGTAATAACATTCAATTTTTGATGCTTTAGTCAGGATCTTCGAACTCAGCTATCCCGCGAGCGCGACACAGTCCGACAAATTTCATTGCAGAAGGATATCGAAGTTCAGGAACTGCGAACTAAGGTTGATCGCTCCGTAAGTTAGATACTTCTGAAAATGTCTCCTACGTTATTGAATATTATGGCAGGTGGAGAACTTGTCAAAGGCCCGAGAATCTCTTGTGGAGGCTGATACAAGTCGGAAACACCTACAAGAACGAGTTGATGAGCTTGTCAAGCAGGTGCAGATGAATGAAGAGAAGATTGCCGTTTACGAGCGACGTACTTCCTCGGTCACTGTCACGACTGGTGACGCTTCACGTCCGCCCGCCGGCGAAGACAGCTCGGAGCAAGAACTCAAGGTTGAAGTCGCCGAACTCCGGTAAGTTTGACCGCATTTTTGTATTAGTTGGTTATTGACTTTCTTGATACCACGTAGGGCCGCATTGAAGGCTGCCGAAGTTGATCTTGCCGCTGCCCGCAGTCATGTGCAGCAATTCCAGGAAATCAGCCAGGCCAGTGAAGCTGCTCTGCAATCACTGTCTGCCACGCATGACGAGTATAAGGCATCCACCGAAGCTCAGATCGCTAAAGTCGAGGTACGGGAGTTTATTCGTCCTCTGCATCATATACTGATCTTCATCATATCTAGGCTGAACGGAAGGCACTTGAGGAGAAAATATCATCTCTGCAGGATGAGATCACTCGGCTTAACACGAAGAACGGCGAGCTCCAGCAAACGCTCGAAAAGGAGCGCGAGACATACACTCAGGACAAGAAGATGCTGGAGGACACGATTGTTGATATTACTAACGCTGAGATGACCTCGCGCACTGATCAAACATCTCGCGAGAATGAGATACGAGAGCAGATGGAGCGTGCCAAGGTGGGTCTATTATGATGTCAAGAGCATCAGTGAACTTACCTGCTGTATAAAGGCCGCTGAAGATAAATATTCTCGCGAAATCGTCGCTCATGCCGAGTCGATCAAGGTCGTGGACGCTTTCAAGAAGGAGCTCAGCGAGGCACGGGCTTCGTTACGCGAGAAGACGGTTCAAGCCGAGACTGCTCAGGCGAACTTGACTGCATCGGAAGCTAGTTGGAACCAGCAGCGAGAAGTTCTTAACAAGGAGATTGCAGATCTCACAGCTCGGTAAGCATAGCTGTTCTGCTCACTTCCTCACACATCCCCCCTAAGCAAGAATATAGTTGCAAAGACCTTGCGGCACAAAATAGCCTGCTTCACCAGCACCTGGAGTCTGTCAGTTCACAGGCCTCTCGTATACGTCAAGCTGCGGATTCAAACATGACCGTACCAGAGTCGGGTGACGGTGATGATGTGGATGGCCGTGTGGTGGAGCTGCGTTCCGTGGTAGCCTATCTGCGCAAGGAGAAGGAAATCGTTGACCTTCAACTAGAGCTCTCCAAGCAGGAGAATGCACGACAAAAGGCACAGATCGACCATCTCAGCCAGGCTCTTGAGGAAACAAGGACGGCACTGTCAAATGTTCGTCCGCACCGTTCTGCTTATCCTTACAATGCATTCTAACTCTTTCAAAAGGAGCGTGAAGAAGCAGCGAAGGCTGTCAGTAATTCTGCTGAGCATGCCGAACTGTTGGACAGGATTAACCAACTCAACATTCTCCGTGAAAGCAATGCTACGCTTCGCGCAGAGAGTGAAGCGCAAGCTCGCAAAGCACGCCAGCTTGAGACGACACTCAATCACCTCCAATCAGAACTGAATCCGCTTAAAGAAGAAGCGAAGACGCTCCGTGCTGAGCTTGATGCCAAGAATGCTCAGATTCAACGGCTTGAAGACGAGAGCCGTCAATGGAAGGAACGGAATGCTCAGCTTCTTACGAAGGCAAGTTAACTGATCCGTATTTAAAGTATTTATACTTGAAAACTTATTGACAACGACTAGTACGATCGTATTGACCCGAACGACGTCCAAGCTCTCAAGGACGAGATCGAAGACTTACAGATTGATCTCCGTAAGGCCGAGGAAGAGAAGGCGGCTTACACTGCCGAGAAGGATGCACAGACTAAACTTGTTTGTTTGGCACACTTTCGAAACCGACGCTTCTCTGACCAATTGACCTTACAGCTTGAGGATACGCAGGCTACACTCGCCGACTTCCGAACGAAATACTCGTCTCTAGGGCAAGAATCTCGCAACCGACTTGGGCAACTGAATCATCAGATTTCCAAGCTGAACGAGACTGTCGCTGAGCTTCGAAAGCAAGTCAAGGAGCTGTCCGATGAAAAGGAACGCCTCGCCAGTCAGGCCGTAGCGGCGACATCATCGGATTCAAATGCCGATGTGGAGTCGTTGAAGACTCAACTCGCGGCTGCAGTCCAGGAGAAAGAGACGTCGGCAAAGTTACTAGCTGACGAGACGAGCAAGGTGGCGAAGGCTGCCGCTGATCACGAGGCTGCTTTGGTGAGTGTACTAAGTTTTGGAAGCTAGCAATATTTCCTAAGGTTTTGTTTAGTCTGCTCTCCGTGAGGAGAGGGACAAGAATGAGAAGCGCAAGATCGCTGATGCAGAGAAGCTTGCTACGTTGACGGAGAGACACAAGCAGGAGCAAGAGCAGGCCGTGACTGCCGCTACGGAAAAACTGCGGGCTGAACTGCAGAGTCCGGGTGCGGATGCAGCGGAGATCACCACTCGGCATGCCAGGGAACTCCGTGTGTTGGAAGCAAGGCTCACCGCTAAGCATGAGGAGGAGCTGAAGGCTGCAATTGAAAGGACGCGGAAGGAGGCTAAGGAAGAAGCTGCGAAGGCAGGCGCTGCTACTTCTTTAGGTACGACGCAGGACATGATCTCGAAGGAGGAACACGAGCAGGCCCTTAAGGCAGCGACCGAACGCGGTAGGATGGAGTCTACGACAAAGCTGAAATTGAAGGATGGTATGCTCCAGAAAGCTCAGGCGAACGTGAAGCATCTCGAGGCACAAATCAAAGCATGGCGGGAAGCCGGTATCGTACCCACAAACGCTCCCACAATTCCTCCTGGTTCCGTTGCTACACCTATGAAAGCTACTGCGCCGGTTCCAGTAAAACCAGCTCCCACTGCCGCTTCATCAGCGGCAACCGGACACGCAACAGCCGCGACAGGACCCACTGCGAAAACGACCCTAGGAACAGCAACCGCCCACGCTCCAACCGCGGGGCCTTCGACACCCACCTCAGCGACGCCTGCTGCTCTTCCCAAGAAGCCGATGCTCGGTGTTGCCACTGCTGCTACTGGAGATGCACATGCTCGAGGTGGTCGTGGTGGTGCTGCTGTACGTGGAATACGAGGTGCACGTGGAGTAGCAGCCCGTGGTGGCACAGTCCGCGGCGGAGCACCCGCTGCTATTGCTCAAGCCGCTGTTGCGAATGCTGCAGACGGCGGCGTTTCCATCATTGGTGCCGCTGCAAAACGTGCTCGCGAGGAGACAACCGAAAACGCAGCCGAGTCGTTGGCTAAGCGCATTAAACCAGCAGAGACCACCGCCGCTGCAAAGCCGGTCGCGTTACGACGGGATCGAATAGCCACCACCCCTAATCCTGTTCCCCCATCGTAGTATTTGTATTTCCACCCATCCTAGCACTTCAATCTGGCTATCTCATCGCTTGCATGTATTCCTAGTTTTAGTTCATCTCTTCGCATTTTAAAATAGATGTGCATGATCGACGCGCTAACTGTATACGATCGACTGTAATTCCGTCAGGCACGTGCTCGAAACTTCATGAGCGACCTCGATGACGATGAAAGACCGCGAAAATGCAGAAAAATTGAAGGCAACAAAGGTAGCATCTAATTCATTAAATATCAAAAATTAGCAAGTGTTCAGTGAAACTACATGCAGATGATGTGCTCAGAGCAATTCTCCACGAAGAAATTGACCTTGAAATCGGCCTTCGTACTCAACTTACAGAAACAGTGGAGTCTCGGCTGACTTGGGCACTCGTCCTTCAAGATGTTCTCGAAAAGCAGGTCTTGAATCCCGAAGGACATTATATACAAGGTACTGTTGCTTTACAAAATTATATTCCCGACATTTCTGATGTCTAGTCTTAGACGGTCCGAACCAATTTGGAGACCTCGCCATGGCGATGTATAAGGCAGCCAACGCGTCTGCTGAGCTCTTCTTCCCAATAGAGCTTCCAACATGTTTTGGCATCACGGAAAATCCGACTCCTTCGGCAAAGACCAATGACACTAGCAGAAGTCCTCTGCAGGATTCGCAATCGTATCGTCCTCGACACGCGACACGTCCACAGGTTCAATTGCACCACGAGGACCGAGTGGTTAAAGAGCCCAATAGATATCTCTACTTGCGCGACATTACCTCAACACCGGTATTGATATACAAAATTGCGTGCCCAGACTGCCGTCGGTCAGATTTCCCGCGCCTGCAAGGTCTGCTGAATCATTGTCGTTTAAAGCACCATCGCGAGTTTGCCAGTCATGATGAGTGCGTTCAGGCATGCGCCTTCGTTGTACCAGAGGATGAGCAGGAGTTCGTCGTTGGGCATGGTCTGGAGGTAACGGGAATGAGTGCGAGCTTACAAAGGCTATTCAAAATGGCGGTCGGAACGTACGATGGAATTGTTGCTGTGCCTGAGGCGGAAGAGGCTGATGAGCTTGCCGACCTTGTCAGACCTCGCTCTCAGACAAAGGAAGAGGAGGAAGAAGGATTGAAGGACCCTACGTTTGTCGCAAAGACTCTGGGTCATCATAAAGATACACCAGCCTTGGCACCGTTCCTTGGTAGGGCACCGAAGAAGAGACAAATCCATGTCTATGACGATAACAGACCTCTCAATATAATCAGTGTCGACGATGACTCCCCAAGGCGCGCAACGAGACCACCTTGGGGTGCAAGCTCAGCCAGTACTGAAGGAATGGAAGAGGCGACACCGTCTGAAGATGAGCTTGGAGATGCTTCAGACGGAATCGTAGCTTCCAAGGGACCTTTGAAGGCTTACGATGGCAGCAGATTCCACATCCCGCTGAGACTGATAGTTAATGACTACAGCCTCAGGTTACCAGAAGGTTTGTACGTGAACGATTCTAGCGTGCAGTTTTTTACCAGCATACTATCACAGATGCTCAAGAATCGGGACGGGCGACGCATAAATGGCTGGTCTCGGTTACAACAGCATCTTACGTAGGCTCCAGTACTTTGAAACACTTGATGATATATTCAACTTCATTGTACCTTAGAGTCTACACATAAGCACGATACTCTCCAGGATGTCCGTGGATTGCGCAACAGATTCTCCTGTACTTGGGATGCCTTCGTCTGTTTCAGAGCCTCCGTTCGCTGTGAAGGGGACCGCAAATAAGTCGTTCCTCGCACAGATACTTTTGGAATGGGTTGGGACTCGGAATAAGCCCACACAGATTGAGCATTGGGTCCAGGCAAGTATCATTCATATGAATTGTCGGTGATGAATTTGACTTTAAGTGTTCAGCTGCATGAGGGCAAGTCGACACGGCCAGTCAAAGGGGAGGAACAAGTCCTCGATGTGGAACTAGATCGACACACTGAGATCATTCCCCGGAAACATGATAGTTGGAAGATGGATTGGTCTGTCAAGGTCGATCAACCTCCGAAGGCTATCGATGAAGATCAAGGCTTGACTGAAAAGCCGGATGGCACTGAGCCAGGTCAGATATACGGTCCTGTTTTTAAGACCAACTGTGACTCAAACAATTTTTGATGGGTATCAGATTGGTCATTGCGTTTGCGAAAGATTGCTCAACGCTTTCCTTCGACGGCTCAAGGTTTGCAAGTTTTAAGCTTTCATTTCTATCGGTTGATGCATTTTCCTTCTGATTAGACGTCGGTCTTCGTAAATTACCGCAGGTTTCATACTTCCTTCCTCTCACACCTCAGCACTTTCTAAGTTTGGTTGAGGGAAGACGTAAAGCTATTGAGGTTCGTGATGGCGTCACATAGGTTACTTGGGGAACTTATGTACATATTTGTTTGCCAGTGGGGACGTGCAAGGGCCATATGGGAAGCCTTTGCTTCTTCTGCCCAAGATAAAAATAAGGATGGTTCCATCATGAAGATTTCCGGGCCAATAGACGTGTATCGATGGATGAAGGCAGAGGGACTATGCCTTGGCATCGGGGCCTCTCAGTCCGGTCTATCGTCGCAGCTTCATAGGTCGGTACAAGACTTATTCTGCTCGGTTTGTGGTCATCGGGTATCCGCGCATCGGAAAGGAAAAGTTTTGCGTGCGAAGGATGGTGAGGAAGGAGGTTCAGGGCGAGTTTGCGAACCTTTATCGTGTGCAGGAAGAATGCCTATCGTGGACACGCAGGACTTCCTCGGAAATCAGGCCGAGACCGTGAGACGTCGTTGTGCGACGAAACCTCTAATTGGAGATGATCCCGTTCATCTACTTGGGAAAGTCGACCCCACCTTACTGTTCGGTGTGCGGAAAATCGTCTCTACGCTGAGCCTCCCTTGCTTTCCGGCCTTCCACGATCCGATTTTGTCTGGCTCTACACCGCCGAAGGGAAACTGCGCAGCAGAACTCGTACCGTACGGTATTTTGACGACATCACTGCGTGCTCTTATACAATCCCTGGTCTGGAGTGGTCTACAGTCGATGGAACTGAGGTCTGAAAGTTCGGCGCGGGCAAATATCACAGGCTTGAGCGGGTCACACGCATCAAAGAGGCGTCTTCTAGTTCCAGCACATGTTGTTCGTGGGGTATTGGAAGGAGCACGAAAGAAAGGTCAGCGGGACCTTCACCGAGCACTATTCTTAACCATGGCACGGCTTGGCGTCGCTGTGCGCGATACCGAGCCCCCAAAAGATTATCAAGATGCCTTGGTCCTGACATCCAAAGAGCCGATGCTTGACTCCGATCATGAAGAGATCACCGTCCGAGATCAAATGAATATCCGGTGAAGAAACGCAATTCTGTGTAAATTGGTAAAGATGGAAGCATATGGCCACTTGACGACGAACGCTTGGAAACTGTGAGGAACACCTTCCTAACGCGGAAGGGGAGTTTTCATGTCTGCGGAGAATGACCTAATAATCGTATGTGAATGAGCGCGGGCTGGAAAATCCAACAGAAGCATCAACCGAGCTTATATCGTGCTAGAAATGAAAGGTTTTGGTACCTTGCCATATGGCCAGTGTTCTCGTGCCGGGTCCTATAGGCCTCCGTTGCTCTCGTGTCCGTCCTCCATTCAATGTACCACTCTTTTCATTCTTTACCTTCCTGTCCACTAGCTCTTCTTTCTTCCCCCTCTCAACCTTCCTTTATCAGCTTAAAAATCGCTTTACCTGGCCTCTTCGGATCGAACCAGTCGCAGGGACGGCGTTGATTCAAGTTGGAAAATGTTTGACGATACTCTCGGCGCGGCCTTCATTGGTTTTGCGGTGGCAACTGTGTATGGCTTGATGTTCTCTTCCTCAGAGCAAACAGAACTCATTCTGTACTAGCTTTTATGGCATTCTGATGGTTCAGATGTACTCGTATTTTCAGCGATACACCCTGGATCGACCATTGTACAAACTACTGGTGCGTTATCGGTTGTGCTTGATGATTGTCCAAGACACTTAATTCTCAATCAGGTCGCTGTCGTATGGTCAGTGATTCTTCTGTCTTAATACAGCTTCCTCCATCCTCAAGTTGGGCTCTATTCAGGTTATTGGAGACTGTACACTCAGTCTTCTCAGGACATGCTGTCTATCATTATGCGATCAGGTCAGTTCATTTCAGAGTTCACAGTTGTCTATTCTGGATTTGGTTCTCCAGTTCATTCGGCAACCCTATTGCATTACTTATTCCGACGTGGTCAGTTATAGTGAGTTTCGATGCATTCTGATAATGCTACTTGTAGGTCTCTGACTGTCACGCAGGCACAAATTCTTGTTGGAGTGGGTTTATCGCATTGGCATGCCGGTACTCATTCCCATTCTGATATCATTTTCGTGCAGGCCTGTATCTCGGTGCTAGTGAAATGGTGTGTGATATATATGAATGAAGGACAGCTTGCTAACATCAGCTAAAGTGCGTTCACAATGAGAGTATGGAGATGTCAGTCCTGTTTCCATTACAGGTATTTGCCTAAGCTACATGCTGAATATCTTACAGTCAGCGGCAACAATGTAGTGCTTACCGGGGGTATTGTGAGTTATATACATCTGGCCTGTTGTCTGTATCTCTAAAGCACTCGTAGCTGGCTTTGAGTTTTTCCGTTCTCGGTGCGCGAATTCCTTTGACTTACTCCTGATTTGTTCTCATGTTGTTTGCAGTGATGTCGGTCATCCTGACTATTCAGGCCTTCCAACTTGAAACCTTTGCTGAGCAGCCGAAAATAAAATGGCTGACGACTGCTGTGCTGGCGACGAGCGTATTCACAGATCTTGTGATAGCCGCATCGCTCACTTATTTCCTGCACCACCTGCGGAATGCTTTCTCGGCGAACACGCTCATCAATGGTCTGATTGCGTATTCGCTCGAAACGGGTGCAATCACAAGGTGAGGCACTTGGTGCCAATGATTCCGAGGACTATCTTTACGATTGGACTGTAGTGTGTGTGGAATCGCGACAGTCGTCTCCGTACGTTCTCTCACTTGTATTGACAAGGCATACACAATGATTGACCTGGATGAAAGTTCGACATCCTACCCACGACCTTCGTATACTTATCGTTCTTCTTCATCCTATCTAAACGTACGTTTTCCATTCCGCGAATATATCCCGATTTAACTATGCGTACTGATCCGCGATCCAACCCCCAGTCTACAGCAATTCACTACTTGCGACTCTGAATACAAGACGCGTTGTGCGCGGAAGAGGGACGGATCGTACTCCTGGAACGAATGGAGAATTTACCATCATTCACTCAGCTGGACCAGTGCAGACGACACATAGTATTTTTGGCCAAGTAGACTGGTCCAAGGTGAACGCGTGTTCATAATGATCGTATTGATCGACCTGACTCGCTTGGTTGTAATCCCCCAGCAACCGGCTGATATTGAAGTGAACGTTCTGAAAGAGGTCGTTTCTGATGTGAGTATCGGGTTACGCTGAACCTTAAATATTGTCGGAAAATCTGACGCGGCCTTTGCTCGTCTTCTGTAGGAACATCGGGGCAAGTCGGTCGAAGATAGTCCAGACTCAAGCTACTCGTACAATCGTTTTGCGACTGAGCGACACGTCTACGGGAGAACAATAGAATATTCAAGCGTAGCTGACCGATATGGTGTACGCGCCCCAGAACGTGCCGCGCGGTTTTAGGCTGAAAGGGTCATGTCCTCCAAGCCCGGAAGTGATTTCCCCTGTCTTCTCCGTTTGCTTTGATTTCGCGTGGATCCAAGCAACATATTGTTATTACTGACATGATCTACCTTCGTTCTTGACTTCCCTGCCATTCGTCGTTTGTTTTACAATTCGGTCCAGAGTAGGACTCTACCTTTCTCCGAGGCTGTGCCTATAATTGGTGTACAATAACCCTCACATTCGTTGCTTGCTGTGAAATAGAGTGTAATCATATCTAACTTTTTGTGCACAAGCAGCGTACGTAAAAATTAATTAAAATTCCATTACGTTACGCGTACGTTACGTTACGTTGAATCAAAACGCACGTGACTATATTCTGTGTTACGTCACGCGAACCACACAACCGCGCTTCATGACTTTCCTTCCCGACACCTTCACGTTGTATCGACGCCGCGATGGGTATTAAAGGCCTTACTGCTCTCATATCTACCTACGCGCCAAAGGCGATCCAAGTGAGCCTTTTCTGATCTGATACTGGCACAAAAAAGATAAATCCGAATGTCGTTTGTTTAGGAGCATGACATTAAAACGCTCTTCGGCCGAAAGGTCGCCATCGACGCGTCCATGTCGATCTACCAGTTCCTCATCGCCGTTCGACAGAAGGACGGTGAACTGCTGACAAATGAGTCTGGGGAAACAACAAGTCACCTTATGGGCTTCTTTTATCGTACCATCCGTATTGTCGAAAATGGAATCAAACCCGCTTATGTATTTGATGGCAAACCACCAGAACTCAAGTCCGGCGTAGTGAGTTTTCTCGACATTCATCGCCTATACATTTGATTCTGTGCTTATGGTACGTTGACGGCTAGCTTGCCAAGCGATTTGAGAGGAGAGAAGAAGCCAAGGAGGAGGGAGAAGAGGCGAAGGAGACGGGCACGGCAGAAGACATGGAACGGTTCACCAGACGGCAGGTCAAAGTTACAAAAGAACACAACGAAGAATGTCGCAAACTGCTGAAGCTGATGGGGATACCTGTCGTAATAGTGAGCTGCATATCTTATCTCAGCCTCCGCCTTCTCAGCGGTTACTTTAGGCGCCATCTGAAGCAGAAGCGCAATGCGCTGAGCTGGCACGAGGAGGGAAGGTATAATGCTATGCGAACTATTCCTTCACAAGGGGCACAACTCACGTTCATCAGGTGTATGCAGCAGGGTCCGAGGACATGGACACGCTTACATTCGCAGCACCAATTCTATATCGACATCTGACGTTTTCGGAGGCAAAGAAGCAGCCTATCAGCGAAATCAACTTGAAGAAAACGCTTGAAGGGCTAGAAATGAACATGTCTCAGGTAGCTGAGTCCTGATCGTCTTTTCCACTTACTGTGCTCACCTAGTTGGAAGTTTATTGATCTCTGCATTCTACTCGGGTGTGATTACCTCGAACCTATCAAGGGTGTCGGTCCTAAATCTGCCCTAAAACTCATACGCGAGCATGAGACCCTTGGTGCCGTTATTGAACATTTGCGAGAGAAGTAAGTCTTGTATCCCAAGTCTTGTCCTACTGACAGATTCGAATTCTGCTACTAAGGGCGGCAGCAAAAGAAGAAGCTGCAGAAGACGGAAAGAAAAGGAAGGGCGGTGTTGTGATTCCAGAGGAATGGCCTTGGGAGGAAGCTAAAAAGGTATTTGAGAAGCCTGATGTCCTGCCTGCGGATGAAGTCGAGCTCGAGTGGAAATCTCCTGACGTTGAAGGTCTGGTACAATTCCTGGTCGTCGAGAAAGGGTTTAAGTAAGTCGTCTCATTTCGTTATGAACTCAATGTTGCTCAACGCCCGGACGCACTCAGCGAAGAGCGAGTACGGAAAGGAGCCGAAAAGCTCTCGAAATTCCTGAACGCGAAGCAACAAGGCCGGTTGGATGGTTTTTTCACTTTGCAACAAAAGCCGCCTGTAGAGAAAGGCGACATGGACAAGTCAAAGGCCAAGGAGACGAAAAAGGGGAAGGGTGCAAAGCGGAAGGTCTGTCTCGTTGAATACCCATGACTGTTTGAAAGTCTAACTTCTTGTGACTTTCTTCAGGGCGAGGAGGCAAGCGCTTCTTCAGGGAAGAAAAAGAAAACCTAGTGCCAGTCTCGATCTTTCTTGTGTATCTTCATCGTACTTCTGTATTCATCACGGCGTCTTCGACGGATTTGTCATTGATTATCGCCATACTGTGATTGCCTTCATGCGACATCATCTGGCTTATTCCTATTTTGGAACACCAGGTCGTTTTCCCTTCTGGTTGCGGCTTCATGTTGTGCTTTACTGCCATTGTATTTCCTTGTAGCTTGATGGAGACCAGACATGCTATCATCGTTGCTTCATCTCATGGCTGGATTACTGGAACTGTTGCTCGTTTTACGTGCTGCTTGCGTGGTTTCTCTCCTGGGCTGCACACATTCTTTACTTTACATGGTATAGTACGCCCATATTCTCCTTATTGTTCTTTCTGTCGACGGAACCAACCTGATTTCATTTTGATACACTTGCCCTTCCCTTTATTCCTTGCTTTGAAACGCTGCACTCGTCCATGAGCGCGTATAGACATCGGCCATGGCAACCAGACAGTATTCTATGAAGCGCCATCGCAACATATCCGGGACAATAAGGAACGTTGTTCCTTCGTCGAGATAAAGGGACCCCACGGTTCAGAGATTGGCGGCGAGGGTAATCTAGGTCTTTCTGTGATTGAACTCTCTACAGTCTTAGCTCGTTTAAAACATACATAATGACCAGACTGCTGGGACTCTACGTGCCATCCTGGCTTACTTACAGAGGCAGGAGTCTGTGAAAGAGGCAAATTACGACCAGTGCAAGTACGGCAAACGCAGCGATGCCTTCTCTCAAATTTGCTCCATGTATACCATCATCGTACGTGTTTGTTTCGCTTGCGAATTCTTGCTTTCATCATAAGAATTCTACTAGGCGATCTTCATCGCAACTTTGGGTGTTGACCTCCTGTCTTATATGCACGACACATACGTCGCCAGGCCTGCGGAAATCCCTCCACCGGCGACAGTTTGCCTGATCTTTTCTGTGCTCTCCCAATATGCTCGTCCGTTGCTCTCGGTTTCGGAGTATCTCCGACGCTTCTTCTATCTCTCCCCGGAAGGATGGCCCCCTTAAAAATTTCGTGGCCTTTCTTGAATGGTATTTTCCATCTCTGGGTTAACCCAAGTTTCGTTACATATTGATTACTTACTACCCACATGATGAGGCGACCTAATGCCAATGAACCTGTAGGACATTTGCGTCTATGCAGGGACACTGAGCTCAACAGGAATTCATCACTTTTAGTTCTTGAATGGGGAGGGGAGGGGTTGGAAACCACAAAGAAAACACAATCATTCTAAAAGTCGAAAATTGCATCATCCCTATCTCAAAACAAGTGCTCAGATTCAATGATATGTCTGTTCGATACCTCTCGATCATTCTCAAACTAAAGATCTTCATCCTTCCCACTCCAACTTGCCTTTACCCATCCTCCCTCCTTCGGCTCGGTTTCATCTATCTGGCTAAGCTCTTCCCAGTCGGATTCTTCATGTCCGCCTTCCGCTCCGTCTCTCCTAACGTATGCGTCAACTTCAGAAGTAACATATAGATCATCTTCGTCGATTCCACTTTGAGCCACACCTGTCCTCCCGGACGAGCCTGCTGGAGACGTGGAGGGAAGGTCGGCAGGTGCTGGTTTCTGCACATCGATAAGCGCAAAATCAGAGAGTCCGTGATCGAAGCGCACAGTCAGCTCGAAGAGTAGGGAACCGCGTGAGTCGTGGAGGCGTGGATCGTTCAAGTCGCGAATAGCATCATAGTCGCCGGGTGCTGCGCAGAGACAAGGCGAAAGCTTCACTTCGGACGGTCCGGGACCAGAGGCAACAGAAGGACGCAGCCGTGAACATGGTAACAGTAGCTCAACGGAATGCTCTTTATCTGTAGAAGTAGAACCGGATACAGAACTTGGATCTGTACAGTCTTGTTCCGGCATTATGACCTTTACGCGAGCATCGACGATGGGTGCAGGAGGGTCGTTCGGACCTGCCGGAACGGAACCACCTGGGCCATCAAGTAGCTCAAGCGTGAGTGAGTTGTTATCAACCTTGAGACGCCAACAACGTCTTGCTGCCAAAAACTCCACGGGGACGTAAGTAACGGACGTGGGAGTTGGAAATTTCCATGTAAGGGAGGAATTCGCCTTTTCGTCGGGCAGTGTGGGTGGAGGCTGTGTGGGGCGCCATCCGAAGTGCATGATCTTGATGATGGCTGTGAAGTCTGGATTCGAATACCGGGGCTCGCGAGTTTCTTCATTTCTTCCGCAAAGAGGAGTAACGGAAACGTCGTAATAGAGATACTGTTGTTTATCTTTCGCCTGAGATTCGAGGACGATTGGACGAAGGAATTGAAAGAGTTTGCCGTCATCGTCGTCGTGTTCACCAGTCCTTCGCAAACAGGCTGTGCGGACGACGTTCATGCAGTTTCCCATCCCTCCATGCGCTAGGACATTCTCGTGCCAATTCTCAATCAGGAAGAGTACCATTTCAAGACCAGAGGCCGAATCGTCTAGATGACACCTCATGAGTTCATATATGAGTGGAGATACACCCAAGTGATCCATGGGCTCGCTCAGGATTTCGCGAAAGGGTATACCAAGCCCTGATGCTTCCGCGGAGGCTTTGCAATCCTCGAGAACTTCTACGCGTTCCACGGAATGGAGCGTTTCGGATAGAATGGAAGATAGTATCACATCGCGCAGCGAGTTTCGCGCGGAAAGATCCGTTCGTGGACCAAAATCATTGGGTCGACCTTGTTGACGCCGCAACCAAAGCATCGCATCCACATTTGGTGCCATGCTTGCGTTGTTTCGCGCTGAGGATGGATTGTTCGGAGGATCATAGGGTTCATCCGGGTGGAAGGACGTTGGAGACGAGCCAGGGAGTGCCTGTGTACTTGAAGGCCAGTATTTACGAGGCACATCGAATCTGGCTAGGAGTAAATCGTGTTTGTGCGTTGCTGATGGGCTTGTGGACGTCTCATTTTGTTCCGTGTGCGAGCTGCCCGGAATGACCAATCCAGATTCTTTGAATGGAGATACGTGCGTGGATGATTCTGGTCGCTGAAGGTCTCCAGAGCTGCTTGTGTCGACTGACATCGTGGTAGAGTCCAAAGGCGCCTAAAGGCCATGATGGCTAATAAGAATCTATCGGGAGAGGTACAGCCTCAGGCGCCTATTCACAGTATCAACAGGGTCCGACGCATTTATTGAAGTCACAATGGACCCTACATGTGGTACGAATGGACTGTCTGCAGGCAAGGATTTTGAAAATCGCCAGAAGATATTGTGCTGTGAACGTGGACTATGTGAAAAATGATAAGTAAGGGGATTATTTCATTAATATATCTATCACTTACGTAAGTAAGTAGCCTAGCTCCAGAAAAATAATTATAGATAATGATAATAGCAAGAAACTAGATCACCACTAATCTCAGCACGAGCACGCTTTGCACACTTAGCTTTCAGCAACTCCACTGTGGCCTGACTCTGTACGAGCATACTCGACGGGTCGCTGAACTGATGAGAAAGGTCATAGGGCTCAGCCCAAAAGCATCAATTCGGTCATCAACATCCAGGACATGATAATGTACAATGACGTTACCATACAGAACAGTAAAGTCATCAACGTTCGTAAGGACTGCTGAGCGCAGAACGAGAATGGTGGAAGGAAAGCGCAAATGAAAACACGCAGACTGTGTGGTTCATGAGAAAGCGTGCAAGGTCATGCAGTACAGCGATAGCGAGAGCGGAAGAGCAGGATCGGTGTGGTGGGTAGGATAATGGACGGAGGGTTAAAAAGAAAAACACAGGAATATTCAGACGAGAAAAACATTATCCGGTGGTGAGTCAATCAAACAAGGATGCGTTGCAAAACCAGTACAGTCACAAGAAGAAAATAAGACTGAAAAAAAAAAGTATGGTGAGGGGATGGGGCGGGGGATCAAATAAACAGACAAGATTAGCGAAACCAGAGTGGTAAAAGACAATACTTTATAAATTTTACACCGGCACCGTCCGTTGCTGTGGCTGTAAATGTTGCTGCTGCTGTTGCTGTTGGCGACGAGCAGCGGATCTGCCACTCACAATGGCCTTGAATGCCTTGCGCACGGCACTGACCGACTTACTCGCATCCTTGGTTAACGAAGGACTTTGCGAGAACGACATTGACGAGAGGAGTCCAAAGTCCTCGGCTCCGGATCTGGTACCAGCCGGATGAGACACGGTCAGATCGTCGCTATAGCTTTGATGGTGTGAAACACGGCCTTGACGAGAACCAAATAATCTGCTAGTCTTTTTGCTCGCGGATGGAGGGGCTTGCAATGTCGGAGGAGCCTGTACCGGAGTTGGTGCCGATATTTGTGATTTAGAGACGCGTCGGGGTTTGATCCCAGTCTTGACCAAGGGAACACGATCGGGCAGACTCTCTTGCTTGCTCTGAGGCCTAGAGTATAAGATCGGAGAGGAGTTGCTCTCACGCAGGACGGTCGAAACCGCAGGTGATTTTGCCGGGTTGAGAGAAGAGGAAAGGCGAATCTGTGCTTGCGGGCGTGGAGATCCAGGAGACACCAGGTCATTATCACCTGGAGGGGTCGAGCCTGAAGGTCGAGCGATAAAAATACTCCGGTCAAGTAGCTCAGACAAGTTGCGCTTCGACTCCTCCTCTACATGACCAGCCATTAGTCATACTTACTATTTGATTTATTAGGAATCTTACCTTTCTCCAATGCCTTCTGAAGCTGGCTCAACGGGCTAATAGGTCTGACAAGACTAGACAGGTTCCCAGCTGATTTTGACTTCTCTTTTCGCCTTGAAGGGGTGCCATCAATTGAAGCAGTCTCAATTTTCGCCGCTAGACCCGGACCCGATGAGATCGTAGCCCTTCGGCGACTCCTAGGGCTGCTGAGATCTTTCGGAGGAAGCGGCGGCTCCGCGGTCGTGCCAAGGCCCCGATTAGGCGGGGGAGTCTGGCGTCCCGAAGGCTCAGCCGGTGACGTTGATCTCGCTTCCGGTTCTTGGAAGATCTGGTCGGCAGCAAGGATCTTTCTCTGAGTGCGGGGAGCACGTGCCACACCTGCGCGGGATGCTGGAGGGGCCGTAAGCGGAGGTGGTGCAGTGATACTTGACGAAGCGAAGTTCTCTTTTGCTTCCTTCACAACTTCTGGTGAAAATAGACCGGCTTTAGAACAATGATTGGTGCCGGAAATGTCACACTTACGTTCGACGCTGCGGATCCATTGTGATAAGCGGTCCGCCTTGTTATCAGCGACGACTTGGTCAGAGTGCAAAGGATGCCGAGAAATCGGAATTGACGTCTTGGCTGTCAAAGAGCCATATGATGTTATCGGCGTGAGTTATGGATTGAAAAATTGAACACGTACGGTCAGTGATAAACGAATAGTCCTCCCATGATGCTCTATGGGAATCGCTCGCGTCCAAGTCCTCTGACGTGCGCTTCACAGGCTTTCGAATGTTCATTCTGCCGATAGACAACTTGTAGAGACCAAAAGTCTTGTCTACGTAATCTGTCAGATAAAGGCTTCGTTGAAAAATGTCAGAGATGATTACCAATCGAAGCCTTGATGCCGTGCTTGAGCAAGCTAGGACTGGCCTGATGTCGAGAGACAGGAAGCGAGTTCATTAGAATTGTCTTCGAGTCTTGAGACACTATGTAAGATCCCAGGGGATTTGTTTTACAAAGGAATTGCATACCGTGTTCCGCAGGTTCTTCAAGAACCCGTCTATCAACAAGCGTGCTCTTGAAATCCGTCATGAGAGTGAACGAAGACGGAGTCGTATCACGACGCGCAAAGTTCCGCGCCGGAGTGTTGTTATAGTCTACCCGCGTCACCGTGGATATTGCCGCGAGAGACGTGCTTGTCATGCACTGAGACGAAGGTTTCGGCGGAACAACGACCTCCTGAACGCAATCTTGATCTCGTTCCTTCTCTTTCTCCTGAGGCGCCTTCTCACGCGGTGGCTCGTCCGATCCCGCCTCTTCGTCTTCTTCCTCCTCAAGGAAGCGATTACGCTCGAGCTGCTTCAGCCGCTCAAACGCCTTGACACGATCGTAACTGCCGCTGCCAAACTGCCTTCCCTTTTCCGGAACCTTGTCCCTGCCCTTCTCGGCCTTGCCAACAGGGCTCGTTGCAGGCCTCCTGGGAGTCCCGATGTTATGAACGCGGGACGTCGCATCAGTCAGCACACCACTTCGACGTTTATGTGCGTCAGTGCCTTTCGTCGGTGTCTGGGAGGCCACATCTTTGACCTTAATCCGGAAGGGCGACATATTCTCGTCAAATGCAGGAACAGGCTTCCGCTTGACGGAAGGGCGTGCTTTAGCAATAGCGACACGAGAGCGATACGGAGATGGTGGGATGTTCTCGCGTCCACCAGCCGTCCGTGCTGAAATCGGAGAACCTTCAATAGTAGGGAGGGCATGAGAATACACGCGCCGCGGGGGGCGAGTTACTGATTTTGTCTTGTCCGAAGCTAGAGAAGATCTTAACTGCGGTGAAGACACAAGAACAATTTGCTGACGAACCTTCAGACAAGTTAGATCGCTTCGCCACAAGCGGCCGCATATTTTCCTTTGGTGACATGGGCTTCACTCCCATCTTCCTCACTCTATCGGGTGTCATGCCAGGAGCCGGAGAAGACATTGTCATTAAAGAGTTCTTGGGGCTAAGGCTGATCGTGTCGATGTCTTCCATCCAGTAAGGATCCAGGATAGCTTCTGCAGCGGTACACCTCGTATCGACATTCGGGCAGATCATCCTGCGCAGCAAACCTTCGGCTGCCTTGGACATTGACCAAGTGCCGACCCACTTCCCTTTTGCCTGCAAGTGAATGCGTATATTTGAGCGTCCTTAACCCGAATTAGTTGCACAATAAACTCACGGTGCGTGACCAATAACGTTCGAGGTCGGCTGGTGTGGTTAGCTTCTCCCCTTCGATGTATTCAAATGGCGTTCGCCCGATTAAGATCTCGAAAAATGTTATACCGAGCGACCACATATCAGACTTCCGCGTATCATGAACAGTCCCGCGAGCGCGCTCTGGTGACAAGTACTAAAATAGATATTCGTCGGTCTGAATTGAAATCTTAATGTTTCAAAAGAAATGAAATTGACCTCAGGTGTGCCGTAAGCCAAGTTGCTCATGAACGCCCGTTTTGATCCGACCTCATACTTCTCTGCAAAGCCGAAATCGACGAACATGGGTATCTTCCTCGTCGACAGAAGTATATTCGCAGGTCTATGCGCAGGAGAATCAGTGATAATCATATCAGGGAGATAATTGGAACTTACTTTATATCGTTATGTACAACGCCCCTAGTATGCAAGAAATGTACAGCAGAGAGCAAGCTATGGAACCATTCGCGCGCTTTAATTTCAGGAACCTCAACCGGAATCAAGTAAGGCAGATACTCCCTAGAGGAAGAACAGATCAGTAAGGATCAGAGATAACAGAATAAGCATGGTATTTGTTGGAATAATCATAACACGATCAATGACGCGATTGAACGCGTCTCTTCTAAGGATATGAGAGAAGGACATCCAGGAAATGTGATGACCAGCGGAAACGCGTCAGGAACGCGCTGGCGTATAATGGAAGGTGTTATGATCGAAAAAGCCAATATAAATTAATCCGGTCTTCCCGTAGTTAGCATCAGAGCATCCCAAAACGTCCGACAGTGGTGTGAGCAGAATCAACTAAACCATTTCCGCCCGACGCGCGATTGACAGGTGTTGTGCTTATCACGTCCCTGTCAAGTCAAACGAACAAGGCACCGAGGCGCTCCGAGGTCACGTTTTGCGGCGTCCAGAACTCCCGAACAAACGAGAAGAGATACTCACATTGTGATAATAGCAAAGGAAGGTGTGATGATAAACGAGTGGAAAGGAATAATAGACGGATGAGGCTCCTGCTTAAGCGCGCGTACAATCTTCATTTCGTTCCATCTATTGCATAATAGTATAGTATGAGTGTATATGCTAGATTCATGCGCATACAACGGTGCTCACAATGATCGTACGCGTTGCGCGGTGTTGGGCTTCTTCTCGCGAAAGACCAGCTTGACAGCGACGCGTCGTGGAGGTTCGTCGCCGTGCACCTGCGCGCGGTGTTCGTCGGTCTTGGGTGAGCAGAGCCAGACACATCCCCAATTGCCTGCGCCAATCTACACCGATCATCAGTTAAATTCAAAAGCTTGAAGACGCATCGAGAAGAAGAAACGAACCTCGCGAATAAATTGATAGCGCTGGGCGAGATTCGCGTCCGAGATACTGTACACGTTGGTATCGTGCTCAGATGAGACGGACGCTGGCGGATGGTGGACGGTCATTGTCTCGTCGTCGTCAACTGCGTCGTGGCCTTAATGATGGCTGCGTTGGGGAACTGGACGTCGACGGAAGGGAGATGAGGAGAAGGACGCGACGGGGCGCGAAGTTGAACTGGTTCTCCTCAAGAGACAAGAGGGTCCAAGACTCACACGCGTCTGTTTACAACATCTTCACGCCCAAACGGGGTTTGCCTCGTGCCTCCGCTTAGGCTTCGCATAGAATTTCCTTCTCCTCTAATCCCACCGGTCACACGCTATCATCATTCTAGTTTCACTCATTTCAAGCAGCTCCTTTCACAAACTTGCACGCAACGCTCTGAAGATACGGAAGATTTTAGAGATCATGTTTTTTTTTGCATCCGTCCGTTGATGATGAAGGAACATATCACGTGTACGTGACTAAAAGTTTGCCAATCCCAGATTCCCACGCGAGCGGTGTCGCCAGAGGATCGACGATCGCTGATCTTACGGAGCATGCCCATTTTGGCTGCTGGAAACCAGCTCAATTTAGCGAGTGGCTGTACATTACTTCCCGCAATAAATAACTCGGCACCTTTCCGATAACGGTCTGACGCTGAGTACTAGTACACTACAAGTTACACGTGCAAATGAGCAAGAAATACAGAAGCAACACGACGGTGCAACGAAAAGATAACAGCAAGATTTCAGCGAAGTCAGTACAGAGAATAGAGTTAATGTGGCCAAATGAAATTCAGTACAGTACAACAACATGACGAAAGCAACGGAATGTGATGAAGAGAGCAAAAGACTTATTGGTGCCTAGCAGAATCATAATATAGCTTTCTCAATGATATGAAGCGAACGTAGTAAAATATGCAACTTAAGCTGATGTCGAGGTTCCTGTCTGCGCAGATTCCAACTTAGGCCGTTTCCCTCCAAGATCTTCCCATCCACCGCTTTCCGCTTGGCCTTTGCTTCCTTCTTCATATCTGACTTGCTAGACTCGAAAGCGAATTCCGGACCATTCACAGACTTTCCGAACTTGAGGAGGGCTTCGTCAAGTTCATTGTTAAATCCGATCCTTTCGAAGACGAGACAGGTTATGGGCAGGACGCCCTGCGAATACATTTCCATAATCGATTTCTCGATGACCGGAGGCAGGAAGTCTGATTTTTCGACTGTCTCCCTCATCAATATTTCTCGGACCTAGAAAAATGAGCATCGGGATCAAGCAAATAAAAGAATCGGCAAATTTGAGGATCTCACCTGTGGCTGTAGTGATCTGAAAAATTCAATATTCTTCCGCGATTCGATCACCGTGGTACTGAAAGTGCCACAGTAGTACCAGAAACCACGAGTCTCGAAAAGCAGCTCGAAAGGGCCTTCAATGGCATGCACTTCATTTACCTTCCACTTGTGGCAGGACGCAGAAGTGTCCACTTCGTAGCAGTACGAAGGAGCAAGTGAAACACCGAATCCTGGACTCCTTTGGTTCCAGAGGATATCACGCCTGCGGCGTACGAAAGGAATGCATAGCAGCCTATTAGAATAAGCTCCCGTCAATATTTGATCATCCTGAATCGAAGCAAAACTAAACTCACCCGAGCGGTATTAACGTATTCTATAGGAAATCGCTATGAGCTACGAGGAATTATACGACGTGAATATTCATGACCTACTTCACAGTACGAATCAATAGTTTTGACAGAGAATTTGTTAAATTGTTGGAATGACTTGATCCTAAAGGGACCATCGACTTCCCGTTGGCCATGACTCTCGTCAATGTAGCCCCACGGGTCATTGCACTGCAAACATACTCGGGATTAGATTCAAAATCACCGATGATAGATAGTGAACTTGCAGTCAGTGCTGCTATCTTGCTATTTGCCTCTTTCAGATGCCGCTTGTCCATCTCTTTTTCTTGATTTAAGTACTCGACTTGTTCCAGCAACTCCCTAATTCGCTAGGAAGTTCTCTGGGTTCATGTGATTGGAAAATGAGTGGCGTGGAATGCATACATTATCGTCGTCAGGTATATGAACTTGGCTTGCCTGCCGGTGTTCCTGAAGATCGAAGTGCGACGGCTATAATCCATTGATGTCAGACTAGAGAAATGAATGGTTGATGCTTATAATAACACTTTCCTCCATACCAGAGTTCCTTAACTTAAGCTCGTTGAACTCGGTTTCGTGCAGTTTCCGTATAACCTTTTCTTCCTCATACTTGGCCTCCAACTCTTGATATTGCGCTTGAAGTGATGCAATTTCTTCGTCTAATTGTCGTGCTCGTTCAGTATTTGGTAGACTTTGTTCGTGAGCAGCAGATTCATTCTGTTTGCATATAAATAAGGGATTAGTATACACCATACAACATCCAAACAGACCTTTACAAGTGGTCCTGCCTCAGCCACCAACACCCTTAATTGATTCTCAGCGTTCTGTGCGCGTTGTTGTGCTTCCCGAAGTTCTTGCTTCAAACGCTGATTCTCACCGCCAAGTAGTCGCACGATGTCATTCGCCAATGCGCCTTCGTCAAATACGTGTACTAGAGATTGCTCTGCCATGAGGAAGCAGAACTTATGGGTAACAAGGTAAACAGTGAATAGGCGCCCATCGACGGAATGAGAAGATCGACACTCGTTGATCTGACGAATATGCCGCTCCCAACATTTTCATATTTTTGAAATTTTAAAGCAGATGTATTTATTTTGTAGGGATGATGCTTCCGCGACCTCCCTTTGAAACTCCCATCCTTTACTCCTTGCAGCCAACAACTGTACGTAATACGAAGCGACGCGCAAACAATACGAAAGCAATAATGAAAGCGATAATGACAGTAGGTAGTTAACGTCGAAAATCTATACAAGTTTATATCAACGGAACACAGCAAGTAAAATAAAATCAACTGACAAAATCTAGCGATCAGTGGACTGCAGCCAAGCTGTCGGTCCTGCCTTTGCGCATGGTTATCGAGATCGTTTAGCCACAGGCCGTGCCCCTACGTTTTCTTGCCCAATTTTTCGTTTTGGTGCTCTGTCTTTGTAATCAAAGGCATATTCAGGCCCCTTTATTGCAGTTCCAAACTCGAGAAGGGCGTTATACAGTTGCTCGTTGAAGCCGATGCGTTCAAAAACAAGGCATGTGATGTGTAAAACGCCCTGCAAATACATTTCCTTGACTGTCTTCCTTATTATTGGAGGTAGTAGGTCTGTCTCCTCTACGGATTCCCTCATCAAGCGATCTTTGAACTGGGAGAAATGCAAAATGTGAATCATTAAGTCAAACATATCTGACTATAACAATGATAGGAAGGATAATACCATAGGTCGAAGCTTCTCAAAGAAGTCCTTTTTCCTTGACTGGATAATTGTCGTGGTATAGGTACCGCAATAGTACCAAAAGTTACGCGTCTCATAAAGGAGCTCAAAGGGGCCTTCAATTGTATGCACCTCGTTCGACACCCACTGGTGACTAGCCAATGATCTGTTTGCTACATATCGGTAGGGTGGTACAACAGCAATTCCGTATCCTTGTTGTGTTAGACTCCATTGGATATCATGCTTGCGACGCACAAAAGGTAAACATGCCAACCTTTAGCAGCGATTATTGGCAATGTCACAAGGAATTGATCAAACCACAGCGTACCTTTGGGGTCTCAATGCGTTCTGGTAGCGTCGATGAGCTCAGTACCGCGAATGTCGAATGACTACCCTAACTCACGTTACAAAAGGCCTCGAAAGTTGAGTGAGCTGTGGCACTATCGGTTTGAAACGGCCTGAGTCTCGTGAAACCGATAGCCTGCTGTTGAGTGTGAACTTCGTCGAAATACGCGAACGGGTCATTTCGCTACCAAACAAAAAGTCGGAAGCAAGCGAAACTTAAAGAGCTATGATCTCACAGCAAGAGCAATTACTCTTCCGTTCGCATCCTCGAAAAGTCTCATATACGTTTCTTTGTCCTTTCTAAGTTGTTCCACCTCTTGCGACAGCTCCTTGACTTTCTAAGGGATACCTTCAGGGGTTTCTTTGATACGTTTTGAGAGGAAGCGACATACCGTTTCAGCTTCACGAAGATGAGCCTGTGTTTGCTCCCGACGCTGTTTAAGCTCGAGGAGCTCCGGCTATAGCATAAGTATTAGACACAAGCCTAGTACCTTCAATGCAATGAGTATACGTACTGACTCAACGCTAGTGGGAGTATCCTTAGCTCTCAATTCCTTAAGCTGGGCCTTCTGTGATTTACGCTTTTCTTTCTCCTTGGAGTATTTGGACTCAAGTTCTTGGTGCTCGGCGCGAAGACTTGAATTTTCCTCCTCTAGTTGTTGTATTCTTTCGGCCGCCGACAGATCTTGACTCGTATCAGTTGGTTCCTTCTACTTCGGATAAAGAGCAGAATACCATTAGAAACTGCTTCGGCCTCAAAGAGAGGTATTCATCTGACCTTTATAGCTGTCCTTGCCTCAGCCGACCTGGCACGGTCCTCAGCATCTTTCGCGCGTTGCTCCGCTTCCTGAAGTTCTCGCCTCAGTCGTTGATTCTCTCCTCCAAGGAGGCGGACCACCTCATTGGCCAAAGTCGTTTCATCTACTGGATGTGCTTCTGATCGATCTGCCATAAGAGAGCGAGAAGCTGAAAGACGACCTCAGATCGACAATCGACTTGACACGCGAACTGGTTGGAAGAAATGATCACGTGTACATCTCGTTCGCGTGTGTCGATCGACGCGTGCTAGGTTACGCCTGCGGCACGTACAACTTGCTTTCAGCCACGATTACGGCGCGTTCGACGCGTCTCATTTCACTGAAATATCATACGACGCGGGCAATATCATGGGTAGTGATGATAGCCATATCCGCGTTCCGTCACGCATTGCCAATTGGTTTCTAGAGGAGTGCCTCGGGTCAGGATACTCTGGTGCGTTCTCCACTGGACATGGAAGGGAAAGGAACTTAAAAGTCTTTTTGGCGTCAAGGATCAATTTGGCGAGCAATGAACCCGTTCACTGGTCAAACAGCAGCAATCAAAGTGCAAGACGTCGGTCACGAATGCCCAACTAACAGGTATGGCAAGGATTCGTGGACCCATGTTCAATGTATAATTCTGTGTCAAGATACGAGCGCAACTTTTATCCATCACTTCAGGGTGGAACTGGTATGCCTACCTTATGGGCTGCAGGCGTCCAGGGTGACTACGATTACTTGGGTGAGCCCGCAGATGTTCGTGTCGTCCATCCCTGGGCTAATCCCAAGTACGCTCCAGTGATCGACCTTCTCGGAGCCTCCCTTGATAGTTTATACCGCAGGAACGGGAAGAATATGGATCTCCAAAGTACCATTTGTATCGCAATGCAAGTCGTAAGTTGCTTACTCACAAATGATGGAATCCTTCGAACTGTGAAGTTCTATAGATACAACGCCTTGAATTCATGCATTCGAGGGGTATATTGCATCGCGACATCCAACTAGGGAACTGTGTTGTTGGACTCGGAACAGACAAAGGAATAATATACATGATCGATTTTGGTTTTTCAAAGCGATATATTGATCCTCGGACGGGTATGCATATTCCAGATAGTAGGGGAAAGCGCGATTTCATCGGAAATTATTGGTTCACCTCTGTGAATGTACACTGTCGGGGGAAAGGTAATGTTTTCTCATTTCCAGTAGTCCTTGATACTAACGTCCACTTCCTTAGTTCCGTCCAGAAGAGACGACATGGAAGCTCTCGCGCTGATGCTCATCCACGTATTAACAGAAGGCGGCCTTCCATGGACACGCAACGGTATCCCAAAGACCAACAAAGCGCACGATGTTATCATACGAAAGAAGCTCAGGACTACTCCTGAGGACCTTTGTCGTGGCCTACCTGGAGTGTTTGAAGAGTTCCTTCGCTATTGCCGCCGACTCAAGTTCTTTGAACAACCAGATTATCGTTTCTGGCGAGAACGATTTGCAGATCTCGCTAGGGAGAAAGGGTATGCGATACACGGTGGATATGTCGATGACTACTTTGTGTGGCCACCACGACCAGAAGTAAGGCACCATAGTCACTGAAATGGAGGGGCCGCTTCTAACATTTCATTATTATTCCTTTCCTCAGACACCGCCTTATAGAAAACGCGGACAGTATGTCAGAGATGAGTCTGAGCAGGAAATAGGCATAGAAACGATTCTCGAGGAGATCGCCAAAATGCATCTGGAGAAGCAAGGACCTCGGTTCGGGGACGAACGTAGAAATGCGAGACTTAAGCCCACACTTCCGCCTGCAAGAACACCTCCCGAGGCTCCAAGACTGGATCCTGTCTCTTTGCCTTCCGAGGGATCAAACTTGCCCCGAACTGAGAATGGGAATGTTGAACAGGCAGCTCCATTGCAATCTGATTCTCAATGCTCAGAATCGAAAGGCAAAGCGAAGTACCCTCCGGGTGTCATTGTCATCAGTGACTCGTCCGACGAAGGAAGCATTAAGCCTTCACGGCAGATGGATCGTGCGACGAAGCAGGCAACAATGCGCCTCCTCGCTAAACGCGCTCGCTCTGCTACCGATAACGTCTCTCTCGCGGACCTACTGCGCAAGTTCCTTGAGACATATTCACTTACGGGAACGCGGAGCCGAGTAATTACCCGTGACGCGTTTGATTTCCTAGATACGCTTATCCAGCAACTGGAGAACCTTTCATCTGTCGCGTGTAACTCTCGAAAGACTGACTCGCAACTTTCACGTGCGACGTCGAATCAGACACAATTCGAGAGTAAGCAGGAACGGCTTCGACAACGTCCGCCGATGCATACGCAGAAATCGGAAACGGTGAAGGCGCTTCGGCAGCGACTGCATAATGGCCCACAGGCAATGGGTAATCAGGAGTTGGCGAAAATACTTTCTGATTTCTGTGTGGGCGTGCGCTCGACTACCGGGAAGACACTGACGAAGGATGGGGTTGCCGTCCTCGAAGGTATTGAATCGCGCCTAAGGCAATAAACGTCTTTCTACGTCGTTTGCCTTTACTAGGGATGGAAATATTACCCTTCTTGACCTTTCTACTATATACCTTCGCGTTAGTTTTATATTTCTTGTCGCGGTACTGTTTAAATTGTCACAATGCTATGACACACTTCTTGTTTCGTTAAATCCTCTCGAGTGAAATATACCGTGTATACGCTACAGTACACAAGAAAGCAAAGTCATAGACACAAGACATTGAGAACCAAGTCTATTGCTTCTTCTCCACGAACTCTGCCTTGTACCACTGCAAACGTGAACAACATCAGCGTCGCACCCGGAAAAGACAATAAGGAAGCTTACGTCGCACATCCTCCTGATACCCTCGACAACTCCGATCTCAGGTTCATATCCCAGGACAAGCCTTGCCTTCTCGATATTATGCCACCTCTGAGCGCAACTAAATGTAACGCGGAATCGCGTGAAGCCCGGCTCCTTTCCGACAAGCCAGCTCCAACCCTCTGCAAGGGTGGCAAGGACACCGGCAAGCGATCTTGGCAACCTGAATACGCCTCGGTCTTGTGGGTCACCCATCAGATGCCATACTGTACGAGTGAAGTCCCAGAAGTAAATGGGCTCGCCGTTTGTGATGAAAAATACCTCTCCGTCTACGCGGAGTGCGTTACTCTCCGTACGCTCCATTGTCGAGGGAGCTAATTGATCGAATCGGGTGCGATGGACGGGGCGGGGTTCGTAAATTGGGCTAGATCGGTAAGCTACTTCGAGCTCTGCAGCATTTGGAGATGGCTGCACTACAGGCCCGGTAAGCCGTGCCTTTGACGTAGGAACACGACGAACACCGGTCGAGAGATCAATCGGCGGGAGAGGCTGATCTACTGCCTCCGCCAGATCCGGGCGCGGGTCTGTAAGTCTATCGGCAGCGAGTAGGTGTGCTTTCGCAACGTTGGTGACGTATGTCCAGTCGAATAAGTTTGTATTGTCTCCAAGTTGGAAGTGCGTTTGTTTGTTGTAGAGAACTTGCATGAGACCCTGCATGACTTGTCGGTCTCCTGGCCTAAGAGTTGTCAGCTGGAATGCCCGATGATATACTGACTGGGGAAGTAGCATACCCAAAAATACCAGAGGGACGCAAGACTACTGTAAGCAGGCCATCCTTGCCGTTAGCTGCTAATATCAGCTCCTCTGCCTTGGCTTTTGATTCGTTGTAAGCATCGAGCGGGACATCTGGGTAGGGGTACCGCTCGTCAATATTAACGAGGTCCTTCCCGTTGAAGACGACGCCGGCACTGCTTGTGAACACAAGCTTTTCTATGCGAAGCGCGATTGCAGCAGCGATGACTGCCCTTGTTCCTTCTACGTTTACTCTCCAGTAAATTGCGGGATCCAGACCGTGAGGTGGAGAGGCAGTATGAATGATGCACGTAGCACCGCTCTAAAGCAGATTTTTTCTTCAGCAAGTTCCGTTAACAGAAAAAGACTACAGTTACACACCTTTCTGAATGCATCTTCGACTTGACTCTGTACCGATATGTCCGCGGAATAAAATGGGACGTCGTGGTACCGTTGGACAATATCGAGCACCGAGACAGTGTCACCACGGCTGAGCAAAGCCTCAACAATATGTCGACCCAAGAAACCGCTGCCGCCAATTACAATATAATTATCTTTTTCGCTGGACATTTTGGAGAAATATTTGGCGACGATGAGGATACGGTGGAGGGAAGAGACAAGCCTATGGTCTATTCACTCACTCAATGAGAAGTCGTGCCATCCCGTAAATGTCCTGATCGGCAATCACCGGGGAGGCACCTGACCGCGTATCCCAAACGAACGAACGCGCACTCAAAGCCAAGCATTCGGGTTGGGCCACACTCAGCGACAACGGCGAGGAACATGGAAACACCGATCCGAAACAAAGAGAAAGACAGTCGACCTCGACTGAGCGCCGAAGAGAAAAGACAACTTCTTGCAAATTTGGACCTCGAAGGTGCGTTTCTTTCCGCTTGGTGGTTGTTTTGAACACACTCAGCAGCTTATCTTGCTCAGTGCATCATCGAGCGCGCCAATTTCAAGAAACACTATCTCAGGTGCTAGAAAACTTCAAAAATCACCATGAGGGTCAGGTATTGCGTGTGCCGAAGCTTGTGCGGGGTATAACCATGGGAGAATTCGCGGACAAATACAATGGTGACATCAATGCTTGTCTGCGGGGTCTGCAGCGAGAACGACAAGGAGGGGAGCCAATGTTGGACCCAGCCTCGAGGAAGAGAAAATGGAAGGATACAGGAGATCCTCTGGTATCCGGAAATTCCGAATCGCCACGAGCACCAAAGACAGGTTCGTCGCCTTTGAAGCTGCTATTTGAAAAGTCGCGTATGATGGTCGACATAGCCCATGTTGCTTCGCCCGTGAAAATGGATGCTGCCAAGCTGCTCAAGGCTCGCCTTAACAAGACTCCGAAAACAGTAAGTTCAGTACTGAACTCTTGAGGTTTATGTGCTAATCCTCTATCCAGGTTCGGACTACCCGTAATCCATATCCGCACCTCGGTCCAAACTCTCCATCAAAGTCATCATCATCAAGACCCATGAGTCGCTTCATGTCACCAACCAAGGCGTCTTCATCGCGGAACGTTTCTGCCTCTTCCACTTCTCGTGTTCCTTCCTCAAATTTCAACCCTGTATTACCCAAGGCACCCGCCTACCCTCG
The DNA here is from genome assembly GCA_037892935.1 of Phlebopus portentosus. NCBI lineage: Eukaryota > Fungi > Basidiomycota > Agaricomycetes > Boletales > Boletinellaceae > Phlebopus > Phlebopus portentosus. The sequence continues at coordinate 821,593 of JAYXKI010000014.1, forward strand.
CCTCCCTCGGAAAGACGAGAGTGTCATGAGCGTCAACGGCAGTCCATTAGCATTCCCGTTGCCTCGAGAACGAGAACGAGACACAACACGAGACACAATCGGCGAGGAGGACGAAGTGACAGATCGACATCACCCATTCAAATTCAACCGACAACAAAGCATCGTCATCCGGAAAGCATCTGCATTTTCAACAGGCAGCAATGAAAATCACATCCCGCGCTCACAATCACCCTCGCGAGCAGCACATTCCAGCTCGGGATCATCGACATCTATGTCGTCTGTACCTTCCACCACGGACGGCAGCGTACTCGGGCCCGCGCATCCGAGTGCGTTCATGCGAGTCCCACTAAGAATGGACTCGTATTGGAATTTGACCCATTTTCTACTAGCCCTGCAGAGCTTGATGCACTTGAGGGCATTACCAACAGTGCAAAGAAGCAGGCAAGGGAAGATATGACACGTCTAGTTCAGACCGCTCTGGAGCGGTGGAAAATCTAGGTTGGCGACCCACTGTTGCATTGGTATTTTTCCTTTCTTGTCTAGCAAGTCCGTCTGTCTTCATAGTCCTTTCCCTTATCGCACTCAAACTGCTCTGCTTACCCTGTCTCTTAAATATACTCTACGGCCGTGTGTAAAGTTATTATTCCCTCTTTTTTCCCTTCTTACTCCTCTTTTTTTCCTTCTCCGGGGACATACTGTATCGCAGAGAGCATCACACATCACAGGATAGATACACATTGTCGCATCAGAACGAACATAGTACTTGCTGGAACCATTAACGAAGAGACAAAGTTATTCAACAGAGTAACTCGATGAATGCAGCCCGACAGATGGGGCTGTTTTTGTTGCGGATTTTTACCAAAGGAAGTGCCCTGGGCTTTCCCAAGCTGGATCGCAGTCCATTAGAAAGTATAATTAATAAGAACAAGTGCAAACGTTACCGATATAGCTGTTCTTTCATCTCCAGATATCTTTTCAACGAAACCGCACCGATAGCCTGTCCGCGTCCGATGGAGAGTGAATAATGACCGCTTGTCACGTAACCCACCAAAGCGTCTCTGGAATACTCCAGTTCACTCAGCTGCATAGAGGCCGTGAGTCAGAAATCAGATTCAAGCATATCTGGTGAACGCCAAGACCATACCTGAGTCTCAGTGAATTCGCTTTCCGCTTCTTCAACCAGTGATCTCCACTTCTTTGCCTCCTCGTCATGCATTTTGTAAATGATTGCATTGCCTTCGGGCGAGCCCGACTGAGGAATCGATAGCCGTACGATCACTAGAGCGCTTTGGAGAAGAGCGTCTGCAGGCAAGGACAAACGGGGAGAGAACGTTTGGCGCGCGACGCATTGAGTTTTGCAAGGAGGTCAGGAGCAGGATTCGGAGAATGAGAGAGGGCTTCGATTGAAGACAGAGTTTCGGATCCTGTGAAAAGCCACGGTCGGATATCGAAATCCTTGCCTGTTTCACCCGTGGTTATCTTCTGCGTTGAAATTTCACCCTCGACTGTTGACTGAGGAGGGTCTCTCTGCGTAGGGACCAGGTCCGCAGCTCCATCTATCCGAGGTTCGGAATATGTCTTCTGCAAACCCAGCAAGCCATACCAATCAGGAACCCACGGACTCTCCGTCCCGAGTTTCTCCCAGTTCGGTCGCTTTGCAGGAGGCTTCCGCTCCCACCGTTCCCTCTCCTTTCGTCCACGCTCCTCCGCACACGCAGTATAGGCTTCCGTACATGGATAGTCCACTGGAAACATCGTACACCCTGCCTCAAAGTGTTGCGTGGTGATTTCGTCCTGTCCACCGACTCGGGTACCAGTATGAGTTAGTGAGGAAAAGAAGGACATGCCCCATCCCTTTGGTATGATGAGTGTCCAGCCGTGCAAAGGACGAGTGTTATTTGATATGTTTTGGACAGACAGCGACGGCGACGATGACGATGACGATGACCCCGGTGGTTCAAGTGATCGCTGGATCAGAAGCAGCGGGACCCGATTGTCCTGACGAAGCGGGTTCAGCTCCGAGCCGGGAACAAGGTGCTTTACAGCGACGTTAGTTAGTCGATCCGGACCATATAGATCAAGAGCAATCCACCTTGGACTTCCGCGAGTCAATATCCTTCTTCTTGAAGCGCGGTGTACAGAGACGCGCTCTGACATCGCTGTCCCACAATTCGCTCTCTGCTAAGTTCGCGGTCGGCCAAAGACCTGCAGGGAGACTCAGATTATCCTTTGAATTCGCGTTCATCTGAATTTTGGTATTTTTAGGAGGGAAGCTACAACAATTTAGTATAATATATTTCGAGGGGGCAAGAAAAATGATACTTACTTGAGACGCGGGTCAAGTACTTTCATTCCCACAACCATGCCACGAGGTACAGATCCTACTGATTGAAGTTGTCCGAGAGCCTTCCAAAACTGAAGCAATATTAGGCGAATAAAAACGCAATGGTATTATTGCTACCTTCTTGAACTCTTCTCTTTCTTCATTCTTGACGGGAGAAAGTGCGCCGTGGATGACTTGACTGGATTTGGGACCCACGAGCTCGAAGATGTTGAATTGATCTCTCAGATCAGCAACCTCAACGTTTATCTCCTTCTTGCTCGCGCTCTGAGCTCCCTGCAGATAAGCCTGTACGCAGTAGGTGATCGCTGAGACCGCAGCATCGTAGATGATGGGGTGACACCGGACCCAAATTGTCCTAATCGAAGCCTTTTGCCTCTGGTTGTCTTTCTTTTTCGAAGATTCTGACTGCACTTGCGGAGATGAGGAAGTGCTCGTCTTCCAGAGGATCTCGATTGGTCCCACCAGATCGAATGGATAAGACCAAGGTTTATAAATATGCGTATAACATACGCGGGAGCCACTTGTAAATCTGATCAATAACAAGAACGTCAGTAAACTCAAACAAAGTTCACTCTTTTTCACACTACCTTACTGCGCCTGGACTAACGGTCTGAGGGTCCGAGCATCTCGCGAGTATCTCCTTGAGAACCCCCTCAGGACCACTAAGCTCAATGATTGCTTCGTAAGAGGCGTCGTGTAGAATACATCCATGTACAGAAGCACGATGAGATGGCCGGAAAGCCTTTTCTGTTGGTGTCTTCGCCTGAAACACAAGCCACTAAGGTATTTACTCCAAGGGAAGACGGGGAATTGCTTACGAGGCGATAGCCCCACATATTTTCCATGTGCATTCGTTTTGCATGCCAGATATGAGTCTCGAGCCATGACTTATCCTCTGCCATGAATGTATGTCAAACGCAATTCAAAGCAAGAATTTCGATGCGTACGTTGTCGCTTTAGAAACCCTTCCGTACGAGTTAGCGCCTTCGCTTTTCCTCGCCTTGGTAGCCTATTCTTGGAAGAAGGTTTCGCCGAGGTATCCATCTCGAGAAAGTGAGCACGCTTGTTGAATGTTTCAATAGACTTCTTTTACCTCTGCGCGAGCCTTCTGTCGTAGTCTTGCTGGAACGTATCGCACATCGTGGCTTGCTGCCCGACGTCTTAAGTGCCGAGGTAATGACTGCCAGACTCGCTGAGTTCCAGCCGAACTACGAGCTCCATAATAACGCTTGCTTCGAAACCATCAGACAGAATCAACGCTCACGCGACATTGTCCATGGCTTGTTTCATTGCATTGATCTCGTATCCACGAATCTGGAGGTCAATCTCATTCAAATCCGGCCAAGAACACGAACGGATTCCTTACCTCTGCAAACTTCTCTACATCGATCGTGCTCGGCAAGCCTTCCATGCCTATTTATGAAGTTAGCTTTGCGTCAATTATCGATTTGCGAGAATACTTACTACTAGAGGAGTTGGTGTTCTGTTGCCGGGGCTCTTGAAATTGGACAGATATTTTCCGAGCTTCTTCCAAGCGTGCTTTCTTTCTCTGAGTACTGGTGCTAGCTGCATTAACTCCTGAGTTTACATCTTTATCTTGGGCTTTCCGCTTTGAAGCCATTTTATCGTGGTGGTAAGAAATCAAGAATCACCGAAATGGATTGAAGCGGAACGAGTCGCGGCGTGACTTGTCTCTTACCACTATGTCGATGCTCCGGTGCCAGTGCTCGTCGCTCACTCGCAGGCTGCCCGCAACAGCTGCTTCTCGCTCATTTCGGTCATCAGTTGTAATTAGAGCTGAAGCGACTCCGGCGCCAAACATTGGCATCGTCAAACAGCCGAAACAGCCGGTCGGTGGCTTCCGAGGAGGGTACGTGCACCCGTCGTGAATGTCGGTCACAAGACTAACAGTCAGTCCATTCAATATGGGGGTATCGCACCAGAATTGTCGGTTTCCTCCTCGGATTTTCGCTAGCGTCATCTTTTGCTGCGTATCACCTACTGGAAGAGTACAAACTAGCTTCTGCCCAGTTACAGGCGAGTGTCATGGAACTACAGGCCAGCACAGAAAAGGTATGTTTTCACATAACTTCGGAATACCATAAGCGAGATATGACATGGTATGGAACGTCAGGTTACGGCTCATATCAGGAGAATAGAGGCCGTTGAGAAAGATCTTAAGGCACTGTCAGATGTTTCTGCAACCAAAGATGACCTGTCGCGGGTGAGGGCGGAAGTGAAGAAAATCTACGACGGTCTCGAGATAGGTGAACTCGCTGCCAGCATCGTATGTTCTCATGGAGAATATTTACCGACTCTTACTATAGAATTCCTCAACCTCCGACAGCATGTATGGGGTATCCGTGAGTTTAGCTAGCGTTCGTTTGGTCCTAGACACTGACGGTACAGATTTAGAGCAAGATTTACACTCTTTGTCCAAGAAAGAAAACACAACCCATGTTGTCTAGATGCAATTTCTTCCATTTCTTAATGCAATACCAAGATTTTATCGAAATCTAAACATTTCAGGAATCTTTTATCATGTATTTCCTTGGCACGGGAATGTCTGCTCTCGTCTCATCACGTCCGACGGCTTCTGTAGCTGATGGCAACTAAAGCCTACGCCTGGACACGTCGGACTGAGAATGAGTTCGCGTATGAGGTCGTCTCCTGATATTCCGCCGACGTTGGCATATCGACATTGTTCTTTCCGCACATTTTGCTTCCTATGGCGGCCACTCTGATTAACAGGGTTAACTACAGTGTCAATTTTAGCATTCTATCTTAGATATTTCTCACCGAAGAATGCCTCCGAAGCTGATATTCATCAGATCACCATTCTATGCATGATGAACGCTGCAGCCAACCATCTTTCTGTTATGTCTTTCTGAATCTCAGCTTGCCCACGTTTGAGCCTTTTAATAACGTTCAGAATAGACTGAAATTTGCCGAAATTGAATTCTCCATCGCAACATAATGGACCCCAACCCCTTCCGAGACCGCGGATTGTAGCGAATAGGCAAGTGTATTCTGGCCGCGCCGACTTCTTTACGGCATTTCTAGAGCGACCGGAAGCCCAGCAACTGCAGTTTATTAAAGCCGAGCGTAACTAGGTTTCCGGCGTTGAAATTTCCTTCTAGTATAAAAGCGGCTTCCCCAGGTAGGCAGTATCCCAATTCTTTTTCTTCGTTTTTTCTTCACAGGACTGGTTCTTGTGTTTCTTTCTGACTGTACTTGTGAGTACTCGTCCTTTGAGGTTCTCCCTACCATAGACTGATTTTCAAACCATCGACAGTCTGCATTCGCTCTCTTTTCATTCTCTTTCATTCGACCTTCTTTCGTTATTTCCCCGGGGTTTTCATTTTCGTAGTCATGTTCTTCTACAACAAAGCCGTCATTGCTTTAGCCGCGCTTACTTGCGCAGTGTCGTCTCGCCCTGTACCCTCATTTTTAAGGCGTGAAGTTCCCCAAGGTATATAACGTATCATCTTCCTCCCCGTGTCCAAGCGATACGAATGACTTTCAGAGCACAGTCACGAGAAGTTCTTGACCTCCGTGCGCACAAGCCTGAACAAGAACAACCCGGACGAGATTGTCGACCCCGTTTTCTCTCTGCTCGGTAACGCTGCTGCCGCCCAGGGATTGGGCAAGATCACGGTATGTCTCTAAGTCACTATATTTCGCGACATAGATCCTAAGTAAAGGAACAGGATACAGAATGTTTGCAGCAGGCAGTTGCAGACCAGGCGTTCACGAACGCGAAGGCCGATGAGGATGTTCAGGGTATGGTCGATGCTCTGATCTTCCGTGCGCTCGAACGTAACACTGGGTCTGTTGGCCTACAAAGTAACTCCTGTACGACCGTCCAAGCCGTGAACCCCGAGATTGCTGCTATCCAACAGGTGAGTGACTCCTGCCGCTACAATAGGCTACACAGCTCGCTGATTTATAAATGACTTCAGCACCAAGATCCAGCATCTAACAATGCCGCCGAAACGAATCAGGCAATTACCTTGGAACTCGCAAGGCAAATTGCCGCTATCGGTGGCGACCCTCTCGACGCTCTCCAAGCTGGTACTTTCGCACCTGGTCAGATCGGCGACACAACAGGCGCAGGGAACACATGCGACGATGCCGACGACCCGGAGGGTGCATCTTCACGCAGGACTTGCTCGTAGAGGATGTCTCGGAGGACGATATCAATGCTGTAAGATTATAGGATTCGGTTTCTCTATCTTCTGATGTTAATGTTTTCCTCCAGGCTGTCGCTGATATCTCAGCTTCTGCATCTGACATTGCATCAACTGATGCAACCGCGGCTGTTGATGATTCATCAGCCTCTGCTACGGACGCTGCAGCAACGATCGTGACTTCGCTGGTCTGTTCTTAATTACTGAGGGGATATCAACCGCTTCAACGACTACTTTTCTGTGGGACTTATGGATGTGTAGATTGTATAGTCAGGACGAGAAATACATGGTTTTTTTGAAAGTGAAGGATTGATCTTACGTTGCACGTATTACACGTACGCCAAGAAGTGGGTGGGGCTGAAAATTAAGTGTAGTACACGTGACCATTAATGCCGAGCATTGCCGAACTTTACTCTCACGGGCAATACCTTGGATCGACGGCAATAATTTCTGTCTGACTTAATCCAATACGGTCACTCGCTCTCTCCGCCTTACTCGGCGTCGCGCATCACAGCTGGCTCGATCCGTCTCACGACTCTGACGACATTCGTTCACGACGACCGCGACTTGTACAGCAGTTAGATACTGTGTAACTCTGGCGAATCGAGCCGACGGGGCTCCACTGATTATCATTGTTCCGATCCTACTCAGGTCAGGCCAAGACTCTCGACCTCTCGGCATTTTCGATTTGCAAGGTTATCTCGTCTTGTCGTCGCCGCGACTGCCGCGTCTTGAACTCGCCCACCATGACGTTCAATCCAGTAAGCTGGGCCGCTTTCCTTGTCCTCTTCGCCTGCTTACTGAACGTCCTTGCCTTTTCTCAGTTTGAAGTTTCCATTCCCCATATTGTATATGCCGTCATCGGTGGCTTCGTTGTTATCGTGCGTGTTTCCGCATAAATTTTCTTTTGGTGCTCTTATTGACGGATATTAATAGTTTGGCATGTTCTCTCTCCTTATCCGAGAGAAAGTGAGTTCACCTCGACTTGCCGAGTCTTGTAGAGATTAACCATTTGTGGCTTTCCTTTCAGCTTTACATTGGAGAGGCGCCGCTTGCCTTCCTGTTTGGCATCATCATTGGTCCATATTGCGCAGACATCTTCAACCCTAGATCCTGGGGCGGAGGGGATCATGAGACAGTTAATTCAATCACGTTGGAATTTACTCGTGTCGTCCTTGCGATAGGTGTGTTTGCAATTGGCGTCGAGTTGCCCAAGGCATACATGGCCCGACATTGGAAGAGTTTGTTTTTCTTGCTGGTGCCGGTTATGACTTTCGGTTGGATAGTTTGTGCCGGTCTCATTTTTGCTCTTATTCCCGGGCTCAGCTTCTTGTCTTCTCTGGCAGTAGCCGCATGCCTTACGCCCACGGATCCCATCCTTGCCGCCGCTGTCGTCGGAGGAAAGTATGCGGATAAACACGTGCCTGCTCACTTGCGCCATCTTCTGGCCGCTGAGAGTGGATGCAATGACGGTGCCGCCTTCCCGTTCTTGTATCTCGCCCTTTACCTCGTCCTAGACCGTAGTGACAGAGCTGCAATTCAGGATTGGTTTCTTATCACCTGGTTCTGTAAGTTATCGGTAAAGCTTTAGCTGATTGTCATCTGACAATATCCTTTTCCTTAGACGAGGTACTTTTAGGGACGGTCTTTGGAGCGCTTATCGGTATTGCGTTTCGTCACCTGATGAAGTTCTGCGAACGGAAGGATCTCATCGATAGGCAGTCCTACGTTGCCCAATACGTCGCGCTCGCGATGCTTGTCATTGGTGTTACTACAATGCTGGGAAGCGATGATCTTTTGGCGGCTTTCTCATGTGGGGCAGCTTTTGCTTGGGATGGTTTCTTTAATCGTCAGACAGAGCAAGCCGTATTTTCGTCCGTCATAGATTTGCTTTTCAACATCGCTGCCTTCATTTTCATTGGAGCTTGGATGCCATTTAGCGACTTTGCCAACGAGGAGCTCACACTATCCGTTTGGCGACTCATCGTCATCGCGATACTCATTCTTCTACTACGCCGGCTTCCTGTCGTAATAGCACTCTATAAGTGGATACCTGACATCAAGACATTCCGCGAAGCAGTCTTCAGTGGCCACTTCGGACCGATTGGTGTCGGCGCTGTCTTCATTTCGACACTCGCAGCAGAACATCTTCCGACTCCGCACGAATCCCATGACGTACAGAATAACCAATCAGAGCTTCTTGCGGCCTCGATTCAGCCCATTGTCGCCTTTATGGTGCTTACTTCCATTACTATCCATGGACTGTCCATCCCGTTCTTCTCCCTTGGCCGCCGTGTACACTCAGTTTCACGAACATGGTCTCGTCATCAGTCTATAGATCCCTTGGGTCCGGAGTGGGCTATGCACACTCGCAGAGCTTCTCGTCCGGAAGACATCGTCATCAATCGCGACAGCACTTTAGAGCGTGGAGAATTCAGACACGGCCTGATTGACGAGAAGGAGCACCATCCAGCTGGCATTCTTGAGCACGAAAGAATCAGCGACTCTCCAACAACTCCAAGTAGCTCACTGCCATCAAAAACAGGTGATCCCGAAGTCCGTACTGAGGGACGCCCCGATGAGCCGCCCGATACTGATGCTTTGGAAGAAGAGTGGAGGGAAGGCTCAGACGTTGTTATAGAAAGACAACCTGCCCCTGGAGAGGAAGTAGAAGTTCAGGTGAAACGGGGCGCTGCGGCAAAGAAAAGTGATGAAGGAGAAGTTTTGCGCACTTTCCGTGGCTCACCGGGCGAAGTCGAACATTCTGTTATGCGTCTCAAAGAGAGATTGAAGGAGAAGGCGGAGCAGGAAAAATACGAGGTCGAAGAAGTTGCTAAGGACATTTCCGAAGAGGTAGGAAGACGAGTCAGAATTGCGGGCATAGACACCCATGCTTCTCCGTCCGATTCGCCGAGAGCCGGTGACCGTTCGCCAGTGCGCACAAATTCTCACAACGATGATGAAGAAGGCTGGGCGTCGGAAGGAAGTGATCAGAGAAGCAGACCTAGTAGTAGCAGAGGATTGCACGATTCTACTGATGAGTCGCCTCATAAACGCTCCAAGTCTCCGAAGCATAAGCCTGGAATCAAATCACATGGACATGGTTCTCGGCGGCATCGTACTTCGTTCAGGCGAAATCTCCTGGGCAAGGTCCGACCTTTGGCTCCATCAACCATATCGAAGATTCCTGAGCCAGATATGGGTGACGACGATGAAAAGAACCATCGCGGTCGCCAAGGGTCTGCTGGGCTGCCTGAGAGAATTGGACATCGTAGACTAGAATCTCTCCGGGCCTCCGCACCATCCTCACCGCGCTCGGAATCTCCTGCTCGTTCGGTTCGTTCGGTTCGTTTTGCTTCAGATAGCGGAACGGCCACGCCGGCTGAAGAGCGGGATAGTCCTAGCACTCCTACAACAGGTCGACAAGTTGCATTCGATTTGCCTGACGAGCCAAGGCCATAGACTTTTTTTCTAATCCATGCATTTTTTTTCCGTGTTTAGATGTTGACCTCTTAGCAATTGCTCTGGACTCGCATGCATTTGTTTCCTCTCTATATCCCTGGCATATTTTTTTTTTCGATCTGTAGTTCGTGGTTGCTCTGCAAGCAGACATATAGCATTATGGACGTGTAGAATGTGTTCATATCCTCAAGAAATACAATGATCAATGTGTCTCAAGTCTACGAATAGTCCGATTGGAATTCTAAGAAGGTATAAAATGCATGAAAATAAAAATCCTAGCACTGTGCGTGCGCCACTTCCTTCGAAAATGTGGAACAAATATGCAATCCATGCATGACGAGGTCGTCGATCGGGATCTCTAACGTCGAACGGTGGGTTGACGCCCAAGTGCTCAACCACCACTCGCATGCCAGAGGTGAAACCATCTTCGTGGAAGCCGTAACGGAGATACGCGCCAGCGAACGAGATACCTCGTTTATTCTGGATTTTCTCCATTTCACCTTGAGCGGCTATGGCCTGTAGATCAAGCACTGGGTGGTCGTATGCCCATCGCCCGATGATGGTGTCCTTTCGAGGCTCAAATGGGGAGTTCAGTGTGACAAGGATAGGCCCGTGCTCTTTCATCGGGATGTGTTGCAGGTCATTCATCCAGTCTGTTTCGTCCATTAGCAACGTGAGATAGAAAGCCTAGTAGTAAGATATCTTACAGGTTCTGGACCATTCGTGTTAGCAAGGGGAAGAGGATCGGGCATCAAGGACTCACAATGAGACGCGGTCAATGTTAGCCTTGATACGTCCAAACTTATCAACAACGGAAGAGGATAAATAGTTCCAGCACGACCAAGCTAAATGGTTTTTCGGCATAAGCTGTCCGATTCAGCTACATGTACATAAATTGACACTGCAAAGGATGAATTACCTGTTCGTCAGAATGTAGGACGGCCTCATTCTTGTTCCACTTGAATTTGCTAAGAATCCGCTCTTCTTCACTAGAAATGTTGCCTGCTCTGAGAATTCGGAGAGCGGTATCGGAGTGGCAGGCAAGGATGACATGATCGAACAGTTCAGTCCGATCGTTTGCCGTCTTTAATTCCAAATTATCCGACGATAACAACTTCACAGATACGACAGGGGATGCAAGATGCAGATAATCCTTCTTTAATCCGCCAGCTATTTTGTCAACATAAACTTTGCTTTTGGATGATTAGTAATCTCTGCGTAGTCGAACGAAAATGCCCACCTTCCACCGTGGATTGTCAACCATGACGGTTTACCAGTCACCTGGAGAAGATGATGATTATGCATGAATTGTATCTAAAGGGTTGTACAATAAATAATGTATGCCTCTCAATCAATCGAATTGTACGTTGTCGCTCACCAAAGTACGGGCGGGGAAACCTAGAGAGCATTTGTCCGGAGAGGTACTCCATACCGCAGCGGTCATTGGCTGTACACAGTCAAACTTCAAATCGGGTTTCGTAAACGGGAAAAGACTCACAATAAGATAGTTGTCTCTGAACGAATCCGAGTAGCCATTGACTTCCAAATAACGACCAATTGACATGTCACGATCTTCATTGTTATCCAGAATAAGTTTCCGAGCACAGGCATTAAATCTCAGGACATCATATATTAGATTCCACATTTTGGGGTCCAAGAGTCTTGTCGGTTGACAGAAGACTGTAAAGAAGTTGCCACCAGCCCACTCGAATTTCCCTGTATCGCGCGAAACGCTGAATGTCATTTCTGTCGGTAGAAGATGTACACCCTTGAGTTTCAAGAAACGTAAGAAATTGGGATATGTGACTGGGTTGAGAACAATCTATGAAAAGCATCAACGTGATGTTCTCACAAACAGCGATAACCGCTCACAAAGCCTCTTGGTTCCAGTGTTAGCAAAGAAACAGAAGAAAACGCTGGAGACATACGTATCAACTGCGACCGAGTTCGAGTGACGTGGGGATTTAAATTGCACGGTATTTGCATGTCCTCCTAGACGATCGTCTGCCTCAAATAAATGAACTTCATGACCACTGTATTCGTTGAGAAGCTGTAAAGAAAGGAATACAAAGTCATTAATTATAATGATTGAACACTGTTGACATGAATCTCACCCAAGTAGCAGCAAGTCCGGAGACACCAGAGCCTATGACAGCGACCTTCATGGTGGTGGTCTGTCCCAGGAAGAATGGCAGAGACGACCCCAAGTTTTGGATGACAGCGACCTTGGTCCCATAGTGATATGATGGTAGACACGCAGTGTGGGATTGATTCGGCAGGAGATTGGCAGATCAAGTTTGATCAGCGAGGGATCGACGCAAAGGAGCAAACGTGCTTGCTATCGCTATCGAAAATAATGCATGTGGGACGAGTCAACTTTCTTTCTATCTCTTCTATGGTCTCTTCGCTTGTTCCTTTATACTATCTATTATTTTCTTGGATACTTCTCCCACATGCCTCAAAATGCCATCAAATACCACTCAGGCCCTCCTTAGGCTCAAACACCCACCATCCCGGCTCCTCTGATACCTCACTCTCACTCAGTACAATGGGCTGTCCTCTTGTTGATCTTTCGCGCCAGTCACCCTTCATTTCGTCTGCGCTTCTCCTAACTGTGTGCTTGCCTCTCCTTTCCTCGGCGACGTCGATCACAGACATTCAAGGTCCTTCCTTTCTATCTCCGCTGGATGGCCAGTCAGTCTCGGGTGTGCTGGGACTTGTCACCGCCAAAGTGAGCTATATTAAATATACATTGTAATGTTGTATTCTGAATGAGCTCATAGAGCACACAAGGCTTCTATATCCAAGGAAACCAAGTTGATGATGATCGCGTTTCTAATGGGCTCTTTGTTTTTTCAACTTCGGCCAATGTCCTGAACCAGGTGGTGGTCGGAGATCTTATTACTCTCAACGGCAGAGTACAGGAATTTCGCTCGAGTGCGAGCTACCTTTTTTCCACAGAAATTACAAGTCCAACAAATATCACGGTTCTTTCTTCGAACAATACTCTCACACCTGTCGTTCTCGGAATAGACCGTAGTCCTCCTACCCAACAACTTTCTGCTCTTGATAAAGGAAGCGACGGCTTTCTTTCGGTTCCAAACAATCAAAGCTCTATCTCAGCGCAGAATTTGACACTGTCTCCAGATCTTTATGGGCTTGACTTCTGGGCGAGTCTTGAAGGACAGTTGGTTACGGTTCCGAACCCGACGGTAGTGGACTTCAATAACGATTTCGGTGAATTCTGGATCTACGGAGATTGGACCGTAACAGGAAAGAATTCCAGAGGTGGCATTTCGATGGTTTTCGGTGCGTATCTATCGCTCTCGAAGATGTTGGTTGATGCCAGTCTCAATCTGCTCCTTTCTTCTCAGGACCGGATGAAATTCCTGATGCGAATCCAGAAGTTATAATTGTGGGATCCCCCCTTGACGGCAGTAGCAACCCCGATGTGGCGGTCGGACAAAAACTGACCAACATCACTGGCGTTATTGCACAGCAGTAAGGCCGAAGTACTAGCATTTCGTTCATATACTAACTTGGAAACATTTGAGGTTCGGGTTTTACTACGTCATCCCGACATCTGCTCCTACGATCCTCTCATCTCCGAGTTTTGACATTGCACCTACGACTATAGAGTCCTCGGATACGGATGCTTGTGTCCTCACTGTCGGCGATTATAACGTTCGTAAATTTCTATCACTTGCTAGACGGTCGCACTTACCACAGATGAAGGTGGAGAACATGGCTCCAACCTCGTCACATATCAGCACAGTCGCCGAGCACATTGCTTCCTCACTAAATGCACCGGATATCATGTTCTTGCAGGAAATCCAGGATAATTCAGGCCCGACGGACGACGGGACAGTTAGCGCCAATCTAACCCTTACGACGCTTGTCAACGCCATCGCGAATGCCACTGGGAACCGCTTGCGCTACAACTTTACGGAGATCCCTCCAGTCGACGGAGAGGACGGCGGTCAAACTGGTGGAAATATCCGTGTTGCCTATTTGTATCGTGGTGACAAGCTGAAGCTTGCTGGAAACGCAACTGCCGGCGGGTCACTGGATTCGACGTCCGTCCTCTTGGATGAAAACGGTAAGATAGACCTGGTGTGAGTCTTGCTTTTACCAGAAGTATGCAATGCACTTAGACTGGATAAAGTTTCAACCCAGGTCGAATAGATCCAACGAATTCCGCGTGGGCCAGCTCGAGAAAGCCATTAGTAGCCCTTTGGGAGTCTACTTTGCCTTCTAGCAGCGGAGAGCGGTTCTTCACTGTCAATTTGCACCTCACGTCGAAGGGAGGAAGCAGTTCGGTACAGGGAGATTATCGCTCTCCAGTGAATGCTGGCGTTGAGCAACGGACCAGCCAAGTCGAAGCAGTCGCGGCACGCTACCATTCCTTAAACTTTCTGCTGAACCTCAAGCTGATGGGTGTTTTTACAGGCTTTCGTGAGATCCATTCTGGCTATCGACAGCGGAGCAAGCATCATTGTTGGAGGCGATTGTAACGAGTTTCTGATGACACGCTCTGTCTATGATTCATTCGATGGTGTACTGACGGATGTTGACGGGCTCGCGGGAGTCCCGGATGTCGAACGGTATACGTACGTATATGACCAGAACAATGAACAGCTCGACCACCTCTTTGTCTCGAATGCAATTACGAGCCGGGAACTAGAAGTGGAACATATTCACGTTAATAATTGGGCGTCGAGTATTGATGCGCGGGCTAGTGACCATGATCCATCGGTTGCTCGAGTTGGAGTCTGTTAAGATAGGACAGCGTGAGACATGATGATACCCGATGTGACAAATGTATAATAAATGATAAACAATAAAGATGATCAAGCTAAGGCGCAATGAGAGACGGAAGAGCTTCCAAGTAATCCTCGTCAAGAGGACCGACGACCCCTCTATCCGGCTCCCATCTGCGATTCTCAAAATATGCCCATTTCCATTTCTAAAGTATTGTCCTGTCAAGGTCTAGATGAATAAGCCGGCAGATTAGACTTACAAGATAGCGGATGAGCTCCTTGTCTGTAGGTAAGACTCGTTTCCATTCGTCATCAGGAGCACAGAAAATACGATACGAATCTAGAGCATACGCTCCTGCTCCCGGGAGGTGCGATATCGGGGTAGGAGGGTAAGGCGTCTTCACAATCGCCTTTGCTCTCTGCGATCCTGGATGAACCTGTACGTAAACAAGTTCGGCTCGCGAGCGATGGAGTTTGTCTGGGCTTGGAGGTTCCGACAGGTAACATGAGCTCAACTTGATAAGTCGCTTGGCGCGAACGTCTTGAAGCCCGAGCGGTTGGATAAGTGCCCGTAACTCAGTCTCGTTTGCTAGGATGGATGGATATGTTAGTTGTTCTCAGGTTGCACTTGAGCACATACCGACGCTAAGGGCCTTCGCGCTAGGCCAGAGCTCCAGGATTCTCCAGAAGACGGGGATTGAAGTTCTACCAGTCGTTTTATTGAGAAGCATAACTGCGATCAGCAGTTTCCACGGATCATCGGCCAGTTCCTCTTCAGAAAGGTGCATGTCAGCTCATGGGATGTGCTTGTTATTTCAGTTACAAAGTAAGCACCTTGTATAAGGATAGGCTTCGCGCGCTCTAACTTATATCTCAGATAAACAGCTTTGCGAAGCTCGAATGCATACAACGGATTTTGCAGCCTGACAAACTCTTCCTCGTACCATCGGACATCGTCCTCAGTCAGTGACTCTTCGCACGGCTTATCCATGTCAATATCCGGACCCATTGGTAAGTTAAGATGAAAGGTCATGAAATCTGGACGTTTAGAGAATCCGGCTTTCGAGGGAGAAATAGGATGGTCAAGTTCTAGCTTTACTTGATGTTTGGAGTTTCGTTGCTTGAAGTAAGGAGAGGTTACAACTGCGCGATGAGTTCGCTTCTTGCGAGGAGTTTTTGGTGAATCCATCCTGATAGACGACAACGACCTGACGAACGATCTCATTTCGGATTAAGCATGTTATGTAATACAGGTCCAAAATGAGCAATAAGATCTGCGCTTCGTTCGCCCTCAAAAATTTGAACTCGTAGACTCTTTACCACCACTACTGCGTGGGTAACCAGTTGCAATAGTGCTCCGTCTTGACCAGGTACCGATAGGAGGAGACACCTAGTATTTGGTCAGCATCGTCGAGGCAATCAAAACGAACCATGAAAGTAGACGCATGTTGGAATATTCCCAACCCGACTTCACTCAACGTACGGAGGCAACTCGACCGACTCTTTGAACAACTACCCCGAGACTCACCGCTTGCCTTTGCATTACATGCTGACATTTCTCAAAATGCACTTCTGCCAATACTTTCCCGATTCATGCTGAGACCCTCCCTTACGATGGCGATTACAAGCGCCTTTCGGCCCCTTCTAATGGACCTATGCGCGCGATGGTTGGATTCTGATGGAGACACTTGGGAGAAGTTGGGAGCCCTGGGTTTACTCATCGAGATTCATGAAGAGATTTTCTCGTGCGTACCATGCTCTTTGTTTCGCCCTGCATAGTCAAGTGATGAGACGGTTCCACAGGATTCTTTCAGCTTTCCTTCGTCGCTTTGAAAGAGGGCCGTTACACGCCTTCTTGAAAGAAAAAGAAAATCAGGAGAGAGATCGCACTTCGCTACACCGAGTTTTACTTGCGTACTACCGTATATTACGAGCGACGCCAACTCTTCCCAGAAGTTTAAATTGGAATCTTGAATGCCTTCTTAGGTTATGCGCGCTACCGAACCTTGATAGAGGTGCGCGCTGGCTGGCTATCCGATGCTATTCGCTGCAGACAAGGATGAGCGAGAGAATACGTATTCGTATGGAGCAAGATGCATTAGGAGAGCTTTATGATGAAGACTGTGGAATTGTCTGTGGTGAAGACATTTCAGGGAACGTGGAGGAGGTAGATGGTTGGATACTGCCAGCTCTTGAGTCCAGAAGAATACAAGACTATCGGGATAATCTACTCGATTCCTCTGTTTACTTTGAAGACGGCGAGAAATCAGACATCTCATTGACGGAGGCAAGCTTGAGGTAAGCTATGAAATTTCCTGTATTTGGCCAAACCCTGATCTGTTCCTAGTCATCACATAGCAAATATTCATGGAATTCTTCTCTTTCGATCTCAGCCGTATGAAAGCTCGTCATCATCGTTAGTCCTAACATCTCCAGCCCTCCTCACGCTTCGCCAACTCGCTGTAAATTTTTCTTTACGCCGTCCCACCCTTTTGACATCCGCTCCGTCATCAGGGAAGACGACTCTTATACACCATCTTTCTGCGTTGATTCACCCCCTTTCTCCAAATAATGTCGTCACGATTCACCTCGCCGATACGTCACTGGATCCTCGATCTTTAATAGGGTCCTACGTTTCGTCTACAACTTCCGTGGGCACATTTGAATGGAAAGACGGCGTTCTAGTGAAGGCGATGCGTGAAGGTCGATGGGTTGTCCTGAAAGACATTGACCGTGCCAGCAACGAAGTCCTCTGCTTGATTTCTCCCTTAGCAGAGTCCCTAGATGACATCAAACCGATCGGCTCGAATGCCTTCCTTTCTCTAGGTAATCGCGGAAACGTCGAAGCTGCAGAGACTTTTGCCCTTTTCGCAACTCGCTCGGTGGAAGGTAACAGCCCATCAGACTTCTTCCCGCCATCATTTCTTGGAGCTCAGAAATGGCGCGAAATACAGATGCTGGAGAATTCACTTGACGATTTGCGCCTACTTGTCGACTCCAAGTTTCCGAATATCGCAGGCTCGATAACAGACGGCCTCATCGACATCTGGCTTACCGTAAAGCATTTGCGAGTAGTGTCCTCAACTCGGACCGTCGGAATTCGCGACCTCGAAAAGTTCTGTGCTCGGGTTTCACAATTTCTTAGGTCCACCAACGATGTTTCTGCCCCTCAGCGTGAATCTGAAGGAACTAAGCCGCCGATGATTACATTGTTTCCTCATCCATCCACGCGAGAAGAAATTTATTTGGATGCGCGAGACGTTTTCTTTGCAGCTGGCGCAACGAGCAAGCCCGCGTCGGAACAACGATATAATATCGCTTTCACAATTAGCGAGAAGCTCGGTTTGTCGGAAAGAACTTGCGAATGGCTTCTGAAGCGCAGGTCACCTGCCTTCGAGATCGAAAGGGACGTCGACGGGCGGCCGGTGGCAGTGAGAGCTGGCCGTACTTTGTTGAAGGTCAAACCTACCCATCATCAACTCGACTCACCCTCCGCTCGTCCTTTTAGCATGCACAAGCAGGCCCTCCGTCTGATTTCGCAAATAGCAACCTGCGTGGCGGCCGTTGAACCTGTTCTGCTTACCGGAGAAACTGGAACAGGGAAGACGAGTGTCATTTCGCATCTCGCTTTCCTATTAAACAAGCCACTTGTGTCTCTAAACTTATCGAACCAAACCGAGTCTTCCGACCTGATTGGTGGCTTCCGCCCCGTCAGTGCCCGTGTATCGGTACTCGAACTACAACAGCGCTTCTTAGAGCTCTTTCAAGGAACATTCAGCGTGAAGAAGAATGAAAAGCTTCTTCAAAATCTGCGTAAAGCTATCACGAACGCAAAATGGAAGACCGTAGTCAAATTGTGGTCGGAAACTACGACGACTGCAGTGAATAAGCTGTCGGAGAGAGATGATACCAGTCAGGCTTCGTAAGTATCGGTCGTCGTTTCATGGTCTACCCATACTGATGGCGTATACTCTTAGTCACCTTGATAAAGCTAATGACGGACTGGAGTCCTCCGCGCCGAGGAAGCGACGCAAGTTGCAGAGCGAGAAGTTCAAAAGCACTGTCACCGACTGGACCACTTTCCTTCGCGACGTGCGTGAATTCGAGGTACAGAACATTCTCGACAAGAACAAATTTTCTTTTCACTTCGTGGAAGGTCCTTTGGTCAAGGCGGTCCGATCGGGTTCATGGTGAGTATCGACTAAATGGAAAACTTACATGTTACTAATCCATATTAGGGTTCTACTTGACGAAGTCAATCTGGCTTCCCCTGAAACCCTTGAATGCATTGCCAGTCTTCTTCAGGGCCCTAGCTCGTCGATAACTTTGACAGAACAAGGCTCTTTAGAACCTGTTCCACGGCATCCGGACTTCAGGTTATTTGCTTGCATGAATCCAGCGACGGACGTGGGGAAGAAGGACTTGTCCAATAACATCAGGGCAAGGTTCACTGAGATCGAGGTTGCACCCCCAGACGACGATCAAGAAGCTCTGGTTTCTGTCATCGACCATTACATCGGACACCTGGCTGTCACAGACAAGGCTGTAATCTCGGGTATCGCTGAGCTGTATACAAGTGTGAAGCAGCTTGCCGCGTCTGGGAAAATTGCGGATGGCTCCAATCATAGGCCTCATTTCAGTATGCGATCCCTATCTCGAGCTCTTACGTTTACTGCAGACACAGTCCAGAATTTTGGATTGCGGCGAGCGCTGTGGGAGGGATTTACCATGTCCTTCACGATGATCCTCGACAAGAGAAGTGCGGAGATCATTTTAGACCTCGCGCGGCGCACGCTACTTTCAAACGTAAAGAACAAAGTGCATTTCCTGACCAGTCATCCACCTCCTCCGCAACATGTTTCACCAGACTCGTACATCCAGATGGGACCGTTTTGGTTGTCATCAGGCCCTCTGGAGCGCGAAGAAGTCTCCGATTACATTTTGACTCCGTCAGTGCAGAAGAAACTCATGGATTTGGCGCGAATAGTTATCACGAAGCGGTACGCAGTGCTCATCGAGGGCCCTACCTCAAGCGGCAAGACGAGTGCTATACAATACCTTGCTCGTCGCACCGGGCATAACTTCGTCCGAATCAACAATCACGAACACACTGACATTCAAGAATATCTTGGCTCTTATATATCGGATTCAAGATCAGGAAAGTTAGTGTTCCATGACGGTCTTTTGGTTCGCGCTCTTCGCCGGGGTGATTGGATTGTTCTCGACGAGCTAAACCTCGCTCCCACCGACGTTCTGGAAGCTCTCAATCGTCTCTTGGATGATAATAGAGAACTTATCATACCAGAAACCCAGGAGATAGTTAGGCCACATCCAAATTTCATGTTGTTTGCGACGCAGAATCCCCCAGGTGTCTATGCGGGTAGAAAGGTTCTCTCCAGGGCTTTGCGGAACCGTTTCCTAGAAGTTCATTTCGAAGATGTCCCAGCGACAGAGCTCGAACACATTCTTAGCCAACGTTCACGCATAGCTCCCTCGTACGCCCACCGTATCGTCTCAGTATTTCAGGAACTGCAAAAAAGACGCCAGATTGGTAGGATCTTTGAGGGAAAAGAGGGGTTCGTCACATTACGAGACCTCTTCCGATGGGCCGACAGAGATGCTCAGGGTTATCAGGAGCTTGCGGAAGCTGGCTACATGCTTCTGGCGGAACGAACGAGGCGAGACGAGGATAAGCTCGTGGTCAAGGATGTTATCGAGAAGGTAATGAATGTGTCTATATCCGAGGATAGTCTGTACAACATGGACAAGCTTGGCCAAGCAGGGCAATATCACAGCAGTATTGTCTGGACTCGGTCAATGAGGCGTCTTTTCATGCTTCTATCCCACGCGCTTCGGCACAAAGAGCCTGTCCTCTTGGTTGGCGAAACAGGGACAGGCAAGACATCGGTCTGCCAGCTTTATGCGGAGATCGACAAGAAAGTGTTGCGCTCCGTGAACTGTCATCAGAATACCGAAGCTGCAGATATCATAGGTGGACTGCGACCCGTTCGCCGAGATGCCTCGTTAGATCAGACATTTGTCCAGGAGGTCTCCAGAATTCTAGGCTTGGTTGCCGAACAGGATCAAAAGGATAAAGACCAGTTAGTCCGAATGATCTCGCGCAGCTTACAGGACGTTTCAAATCCGAGTGATCGCGATACCCTTATTTGCGCCGAGCGTGCTCTGTCAATTAATCGAGGCCTCTTGGCATGGCAAGATGGGCCCCTCGTGACGAGTATGCGTTATGGTGATGTCTTTCTTCTGGACGAAATCTCGTTGGCTGATGACTCGGTTCTCGAGCGCTTAAACAGCGTGCTAGAACCAGGACGGTCCATTGTACTTGCGGAGAAAGGAGGTGACGCTTCCGAGGATTTCGAGATCACCGCAAGTCCTGGATTCAAGTTTGTTGCAACGATGAATCCTGGCGGTGATTTTGGAAAGAAGGAATTGTCGCCTGCCCTACGGAATCGTTTCACCGAGATTTGGGTACCTTCGGTTATGAATCACGATGAACTAGCCGAGATTGTGAACCTTTCCTGGGGACATGACGAGTTGGCACGACTCACGGAACCAATGCTGCAATTTGTCGATTGGCTCGTTGCAGAAGTTAAGGACTGTACTGTAATGACCCTACGAGATATTTTGGTATGCATAATTGAATCTCATGTTTTCGCTTTTCTTACGGCCATGTAGAGCTGGGTAACATTTTGCAACACGTTATTCCGATCGAATACGTTATCAGCGGAGGCGCTATTCGTACGTGCCCAACTTATGATACATATGGACTTGTGCTCAGTGTGTAATGCTACAGGTCCAAGGTGGGGAGATGGCATTATTGGATGGTCTATACAGTGTAACACAGCTATCCGGTTGGTCCTTGGAGTCATTAAGGGATTTCCTCCTTCGGGCCCGCTGTCGACTCGCGGAGTTTGGTTTCTCGCATGTAGCATCCATTGATTCTCCCCTTGACATCTCAGCGGAGGGAGGGAAGCTTCAAATTGGAAATTTCTCTATCCCATTTGGATTCAGGCCTTCTCAGCTGAATACTTTCAGCTTCAAAGCCCCAACATCTCTGCAGAATGGCTTTCGACTTCTTAGAGCTTGTCAAATTTCAAAGCCAGTTTTATTGGAAGGAAGCCCTGGTGTAGGCAAGACCAGCCTCGTGGCTGCCTTAGCGGCAGCGGCGGGACAAAAGCTCTGCAGAATAAATCTCTCGGAGCAGACCGACCTTGTTGATCTGTTCGGTTCGGACTTGCCTATAAACGGAGACTCCTCAGACGCATTTGCTTGGAGAGATGCAGAGTTTCTTCGGGCCTTGAAAGAAGGAGATTGGGTTTTGTTGGATGAAATGAACTTGGCGTCTCAGTCTGTCCTTGAAGGACTGAATGCCGTTTTCGATCACCGTGGAACGGTCTATATTCCTGAAATTAATCGGTCGTTCCCACGTCATCACAACTTCCGTGTCTTCGCTGCGCAAAATCCCTTGAATCAGGGCAACGGACGTAAAGGTCTACCAAAGTCTTTCTTAAATCGATTCACGAAGGTTTACATCGAACAACTGTCTTCGAACGACCTGCTCTTGATATGCCAACACCTTTTCCCGACAATAGAAAACCCAATACTCGAACGCATGATAAACCTAAATAGTCGTTTACAAGAAGAGGTCGTCGTGAAGCGGCGATTCGGTATTTCGGGTGCTCCGTGGGAATTTAACCTCCGTGATCTTATCCGATGGGCGTCGCTGATGACGCAACCTGACGGGTCACACGAGGAGCCCTGGAGATATGTCAATATAATCTATGGCTGCCGCTTTCGAACTATGGCGGATAGAACTGTTTTGTTCGAATTATGCGCGGAAGTGTTTAATGACGCTGATACCGTGAAGAAAGTCCGACCAGCTCTTATTCACACCCCTGAGCTTGTCATTTGCGGTAACTCACTGTTTCGGAAGGGTCTGGTAGCAGGTGTGTGTAGTGCTCCCCGCTTGTTATCGCCGCAGACCGACAATGTGGACTCTGCCTTGTCCAGTTTGTCACAGAAATGGCTCGTGATTATAACTGGGCCTCATTTGTCAGGCAAGACAACTTTTGCGCGCGCTCTTGCCGCCGCATGTGGTCGGTCGTTGGAGGAAATTTCTTTTGGGAGCTCCACAGATACGTCTGATCTGATCGGGAGCTTCGAACAGAATAGCATCGACTTTCGAGCTGAGCATCTATTAAACGATGTTCTGCAAATCATTGACACAGCTGCTGCTCGGGCTTGCCTAAAGAGCACCGGTAGCCTGTCCCTTCTGTTGAGACTAAAGGATGAGGTCCTCACAGCGCAGCAGACGTGCTCGCTAGCTCCACTGCAAGACTTTGCTCGGTCAAGTCTCAGCGCGCCCATTCTCGATACGGCAGAACCGGAACTTCAGACGGTGCTTACCGCAATATCGAGCTTGCCCATGGACGCGAAACAATCAAATCCGACTTTTGAATGGGTTGATGGTCCCTTGATACGGGCCATGAGACGAGGAAAATGGATGCTATTGGATAACGCAAACTTATGCAGCCCTGCTGTTCTCGATCGGTTGAACTCGTTGTGCGAGTCGAATGGCTCCCTCGTCCTGACAGAAAAGGGCATGGATCAAGAGGTCGTGTACCCGCATCCTGATTTTAGGCTCATAATGAGTATCGATCCTCTTCGAGGGGACATTTCTCGTGCAATGCGTAATCGAGGAATCGAGATCGCTCTGGACCTCTTGGAATCAGAAGACACGATGACCTTACAGCGTGCCGCAAAGCGATTGGCTTTACATGGCTTCTGTTCGACTCCGGATTTTGACCTTTCTCGCCGAGCACTATGTTCAGCTTCGCGAGTTCCGAGGCGTGAGGAATTTGTCTCGGTCATTCACGACGATTCAGTATCCTCCGAAATCATGGCAGTAGAGGCTTTGTATAGGCGCTTGGATTCGTCGTATGATATTGCGATAGCCCTTTTCGCGTTTAGCTACTCAACTCCTCACAATTCCAAGGCTATGGTTAGAATGTTCAAGTCATTCACTGGACCTAGAACGATAGCAATTAGGGAGCAATTATCCCTATCTCTTCAAGATTCGGCAAATCTGAGGTCGATGCTTGCTCACCCTGACATATCCAGGGACAAAAACGTTCAATATAGAGTAAGTTCTTGGCTTAGCGATGAATCATGACATATAACTCATGTTAACTGGGCTTTTCAGCCTCTCAACCCTTTATTGGCATTTCCGTTCGTCACTTGTCTTTCAGGCGATGAACTCAAATGCGCCTGTCTTGCCATTCTGATTATAGAAGCGTCCTTCATGGCTTCACGCCTGGAACTTCAGTTGCGCAAAGAGATCGCGTCCAGTAATGGTCTACTTCAGGGAAACACGGACCACGTGCATATCTTCAACTTTATGGAGGCGATTCCATTGCTTGTCCGACAGCTTATATCGGCAGGCCAGGCAAACATTTACGACTTACTGGTGGGTTTTATGATTGCTTGCGCAAGGGACACAATTCTGACTCCAGTTAAGCCAAATATCGAGGCAGCTTTGGATATAGTTTACTACGCTCTGCATCTCCACCAAGCGGTAGTGCAAGCAGCTGTAGATTTCTCGGCGCTATATGCAGCATCCGGTTGGATCCATCAACGCTTGAGTGCGACTTCCGATCATTTCAATGAAATCCGTAAACTGGGTCAAACTCTGCATGAGACATACGCACTCACCTCCGGCATGAAAGTTGAAGAAATCTGGGCCTCTTTTTATCGCCCATGTATGCCTACTCGTATGCGCAATTTATTTAGTTTACTCGAGACTATGCCTCAGGGTGAGGGAGGGAATACTTATGATACCAACATGCCGATTACTGACGTATTTCAGACACACGAAAACGGGCTGCGGATCTCATTGCTGTAGTTTGTGCGAGGAAGGGTGATGCCGACGATGCCGAGAGGAACATTTCATTGATCCGAAGGAGTATTGATGAAGTACATACTGTTCCTCTCCTTCTTCCTCTTCTGGGGCTAATGTTGTTAAAGAACTCGTTTAGTCTGAGCAGCGACGAAGGAATACTACAGCAATTAGTACTGAGGGAGAGTAGTCAGGCAATTCTGATAAGTGAAATGAACGAATTAGCCGATCTGACTCCATATTCTGATACGGTGCGTGACCTCTATTCTGTATCACTTTGAGACTAAGTTGCAGTTTTGTCCTCAGTCCGACTCAAGAAGGCGGATAAACTCGCTAAGACGGCAAATTTCTCAGATTGTCCGAGTGCCCAGGCGTGTCGCTTATCAGCTTTTGCTGTGGAAGATGGAAGCTAGACTAGGTATGCAAGCACCTTATAACGTCAATTCTTTCTTCAGGCTCATACATATTAGATATCCTGCCTGAGCTCGTCAATGCTCATCTTGAGTGGCACAGGAGTTTTTGGGATGATGTCAAATCATTGCAGGTTCTAATTAAATCTCTGTTCAGCTGGCATATATCTGACGCCGTGTACAGAACTCGGGTCCTTCGATTGCATTTAGCCCCGTCTTTCTGCAAGCAGCTATAACAGCAAGGTGAACTATTTATCGTATAGTATCACTCATAGAATCCAAGACTCTGACATAGCCTTCGTTTTTATTCTCTAGCGCCAACGCTGGCGGGTTGGGGAATATTGATCTTCGACTTGCGTTACTTGGGGACCAAACCAAACTTATCTTGTCTGAAAGCTCCCAAGTGCAAAATCGAAAAAGCCTTGCAGTTTCTTTTCTTCTCAGAAATATTGAACTGGTATGTAAAACGGAGTAATCAATACAATATTTTCTGACAGTTAGTAGGTAATACGCGCGGGCTTTCCTGACATTGCGGCATCTTTACCAGGAGATATCGCCCATGTATCCGAGCAGGCTTCGGTATTTCCCATGCTTGAAGCATTGCAGTATACGGCTTTGGAGCCTTTCAAACCACTTATTCCTGCACTTGAGACAATTGCTCGTAGTTCGTCTTGGGTCGACTTGATACAATCGATGGGCAGATGCTGGATACTACTATCCCAAGTTTTACTCTCCTTATACGTGCCTAGCATTCCTATCGACCCATTGGCAGTCCGCAGTAGCCAAAAATCGTTTATCGAGTCCCGGATCGGGTTATTGAAAACTCAAATTCGTGTTTATTCGCTGTGGGAACATAACCGCAGCGGTCACCGCGAGAACGCTCTTACCGATTTTCTCCGAAGCCGCTCTCAGAGTTTGCAAGACAACTTTGACTCTGAGCGTGCCGAATACAGCGTAACTCGCCAGTCTGACTCCTCCTTACTACAGGCATTTTGGAACGAAACACGTGGATTCTGCCGAGAAATCGCGTCGCCGGAGCGTCTAGAACAATTCGTACTTGGAGCTGCGGAGGCAAAAGGAGATGTCGCAGGGCAAGAGTCACTTCTACAGGACTCCATATCAAATTATGTGCAACGAATGAAGAGTGCGTACAGCACAATAGAGGACCTCGTTTTGCCGATTGAGTTGTCTATGATGCAACTTCGGTTTGGTCTCAGTACGCTTCGGCATTCTGCACGGTTGAGACGCACGAAATCGATCGACCTGCGCACGTGCAAAATTCTCGGCTTCCCTTCCGTACAGGCGATGCATACCACGTTGCACTCGACATCTGAAGACCTTGTTGTTGTCGGATTCAAATTAGCCGACACGCTGCTTTTGCGGATTTTAGCGACTCCGCAGTTGTATAGCAGAGAAGCTGCGGAGGAGAGGGTCGTTGCAATTCAAGACTCGTACGAACAGATCATGTCGATGTTTGACGCTTATCTCAACGAGAAGAAGGAAAAGGCGCGTCAGGCAGAGTCCTTGTATCGCAGCAGACAAACTACGCATGTTACGTTGGACGACGATTCGGAAGAGGAACAAATTCGTCAGCTGTTCCCTGTATTTTCTGATGAGGACAGAGAAGTAGTGCTGGACTCGATTGCCACTGAGCAGCCATCGACTGACGTTACTTCCGCGTTGTCTAACGAGTTTGCACGGAAGCTATTGAACGTGCATCTTCTTCTATTCTGCAGAGACGATGGCTGCTCCCGGAGAGAATATGGCGAGCTCTGGCACTCTACACTTCTCGACGCGGTGACGCACTGGAAGCTTGGACAACTATCATCGCTCCCATGTTCTGCCGACGATGATAGCTATGCTCTTCGGTCCAACATCTTGCTTGATGCCAAACTCAGGTTTCAGCGCATCGATGGAAGGGCATATAGCTTCTATCGCGACGCTAATCTGCATGAAGCGAGGAAGGCGGCAAACATTGTCAAGAGCCTGAGAGACAAATTGAGGGCCCTGATCCGGCTCTGGCCAGATCAGCTTGTTTTACAGCACCTGCAGGATCGCTGCAATAGTATTCTTTCCATTAGCATGACTGGCTCGGTCGCGAGGATTCTTGGAGCGGTCGAAAGTCTTCTGCTTCACACCGAGGACTGGGAAATGTTCGCTAACCACGAAAATTCACTCATGAAGCAGAGACAGTCCTTGACCGATTTGATTGTGGAGTGGAGGAGACTCGAGTTGAATGGCTGGAAATCCATACTAGACGTCGAAGCGAAGGAATTTTGCGCTGAGGTTAGCGATTGGTGGTTTCGAATGTACGACGTTGCTGTCCGCGGCGCAATAGCCGTTTCTCAGGACGCGGAGAGCGATGCTCTCACTCGCTATCTTGACTCATTGACACTTCTGGTCGAAGATTTCATCAGGACATCACCGCTCGGTCAGTATATCGATCGGCTGGAGCTGATTCTGTCATTTGCATCGTTCACCAGCGCGCTTACAAGTACCGGATTGTCCTCTCGAGGTGTAATGAGCCGCGTATCGCTGGTCCTTGTCGGTATTCATCATTACTACCGACAGTTTGCTGATAAAGTCTCCGCCAGTCTCCTGGAAGGTAGAGCTGCTATAGAGAAGGACGTTCAGAACCTTGTCAAGCTCGCGACATGGAAGGATGTCAACGTCCATGCTCTCCAGCAAAGCGCGCTGAGGACGCACAGGCAACTTTACAAGAGAATCCGTCAGTTTAGAGAGCTTCTTCGCCGACCTGCCATACCACACCTTCAGATTGACGATAGTCAATTAGACGTTTCAGCTGAAGATAACGAGAATGAAGCCGATACTATCGATGATTTAAGATGGCATGCTTTGGAAAAAGGCCCTCCGAGATCGAGAAAATTCGCGTCCCTGTTTTCCAACGGCCTTAAGCACATTTTGGACCCGTCTTCCACGCTGTCTACGGAAGATTTATCCCGTTCCATCATCTCCATACAGAGTGAGTATGCAAATGCTCAACCAAGCAGGGATCTGTCTCCGAGTGATCGAAAAAAGTGGAACTCGGCGCTTTTTGTGCGTAAGAAAAGGTCGTGGAATGACTTCTTAAAGGAATTAAAGCGGATTGGTTTCTCACCGAATGTCAGACACGAGATAACCGAGGCGCTCAGAAGCAAAAGATACGTGATGGAACAACCTACTATCGACGCATTCGAAGAAACGCCCTTCAGGGCCGTGCTGAGCAAGATTAATTACTACTTCTATCGCTGCGTTGGACTTCTGCGTACTTTGCTGCAATGCGATATAGACCATCATTCTGATGTCTCTACGCGCGAAATACAGCGGGGAGTGTCCTCGTTCGAAAGCGCCTTCTTTTTTGCGATCTCAGCAAGAATCACGTACGCTACCTTTTCTCGGATCAAACGTGTAGAGCTGACATATTAACCTAGAATCTCCGGACTTACTAGCAACTGGATTTCTATTCGATCGTTCTATCGCAAATTCTGCGAGTTGGAGCACTCGCGATCGAAGGGAATCATTGCATCTGCTGTAAGGGACGTGGTACGAAATGTGGCTATTAAAACGAGGGAAGCTATCGATGCCTTGCAAGAGCTGATTGACGTTGCAAATAAACTCTCAATCCTTTCGGATGACGTTCCTCCCATTGACACGGAAGCATTGATTGGTGTTCATGACTGGATGTCGAAAGGGACGGAATTTTCGAAACAACTTTCTGCGTTGTCGAAGGCATCCGAAAACGGTTGTATAATCACGGAAGGTCAGTTAATACACAAGTCTAGTTTATCACTCCTACGCTCATTTTTGCAAATGTAGATAACTATGATCAAATACGCATGACTATGAATCACCTTCGTAGCCTCAGAATACTACTTACAAGCGTGTCCGAGCAGGAGCCGAGTCTCATGCGATTCTGTGTTTCGACTTGCGACTGGTTGGACGAAACTTTACTTGCCATAAGGATTCCAGATGACATAGAAAATGTTGGTCCGATAAAGTCCGACGCGACGACTGATATGAATACCATAATCGACCTTCTTCTTCTTGTCGGCCAGGACCTCCGCAAAATTGACGAGCTCGCAAAGATGCAGAACATCGATGACAGTGGTTACCTGCGTCGTCAACATTCTATGTTCCTACATGTGTCGCAGATACTGCGAGCAGATAGCGTCGTCGATCATCTGCGCCAACTATCTGAGGATCTTTCCGGCCTACAACCTCCGGAAACATCTGAAATTCTGTGCCAAATCCTTCCTTTTATTAGCAGTTATCTTGCTTTCACCGAAAGACATCTCAGCGGGTTCTCATCGTGGACAAAGTCACTGCTGAAACTCACTTATATTTCGGGGAGTCTTCTTCGAAATATCGCCACCAAGGGTTTCTGTAGGCCATCCGAATTCGAGGACACTGGAGATGCACAAGAAGGTGCCATCCAATTAGCCGAGGGAACAGGACTGGGTCAAGGAGAAGGCGAAGAAGATGTCAGTAGTCAGATCGAGGACGAAAGCCAGTTTGAAGGGATCAAAGGCGAAGATGGCGAAGCCAATGGTAATTCAGAAGGAGGCGGAAAGGATGAAGCCATAGACGTCGACTTTGATTTGAGCGGGCAATTTGAAGATGGCCATGACCAGGATTCGCGCTCTGAGGAGGAAGAATCAGTGCCTGATCTTGATGATGAGTTCGGGAATAACATTTCGGATAATCTCGATGACGTCGACAAGGACTTCTGGGATGAAGAGGCGGATGACGAAAGGTTATCAAACCAGCTCAATGGGGATAGTACTGCAACGGACGGAAGGCCGGAGATGGTGGCAAAGGAACAGGAAAATATTGAAGATGAAAGAAGGAACGATCAAACTCGAGAAGAACTTCAGACTGGAGAAGATGATGGCGTGGAAGCTGCCGAGTCACATGCCAAAGACGAGAAAGGCGACAATGTCCAGCCGGCAGAAGAAGACACACAGATGACCGATGGTACCGCTGAAGGCCAAACGGAGGAATCTTCAATGGAGCCTGCCTTTCCCGAACAACAGGAATCAACGGACGATTTGGATGATCTACGTGACTCTGACCAGGAAAAAGAACCCGCTCAACTAGAAGCCAATAGCAGTGAAGCTACTGCGGACGCAGAGGTTGAGGATGAGTCAAAGGATCAGGATGACGCTGGATCAGCGTCGAAAGCAGATGTCCACGCTGGTGGCAAAGATGGGAATGAGAACAGGGGAATAGAGGATGCATCGGTAGCTTCTGAAGGGATGGCTCAAAAGTCTGGTGAGGTTACTGCAGAACCTCCTGTTGTCAATGATGTCGAATCTGAAGATGCGTCATTTGCGAACTCAATGTGAGTTTTGATTTGGTTTGTTTCCTTTCTGCGGATTGAGGACTTACTCTTCGATCCTATAGTGCTCAGATGCCTGAACAGACCAAGTTTTCATCCAGCACTACGGGTGACACGCATCCCTCTTTGCATGGGGCCGAGTCGAGCAAGCGTTTGATGTCGGAGGAGCCCCTTCCGAATCCGCATCGCAGCTTGGGTGATGCGCAACGCGAGGTCAAAAGGAGATTCGATGAGATCCTGGATACGACAGACGCACACCTACGTGAGACCGTTGCAGCTGAACAGTCTGTCATAGAATACGCTCCTGATGAGTCGACGGAAGGTGATATGCAAGCGCTCGGACCTGCACTGGACGAGGAAACCGCGAAGCTCAACAAGTTGAGCCTCATCGAGGAACAAGATCGGCTGCTCAATTCAATATCTCAGAATGACCTGCCTGATCATGGGACTGATCATCAGGATCAAGTCGAAACGACGTCTGGACAGGAGCATCTTGATGATGGAGAACTTCGGAACCATCAAAATCCAGACGACAGAAAGGAAATGAATTCAAAGGAGGCGGATTCACAACCAATGGATATCGATGGAGTGGATCAAAGCAAAGCACATCTTCAAAAATTGTCATCTGAGGAACGCGACTTAAGTCAAACCAAGAAGGTTGAGGCTGAACTCGACAACTGGTTTTGTAACGATCAGCCCCGGCAGGATGCGCAGCGCATATGGCAGCTTTACGATGCCTTGACACAAGACTTGTCATTTTCATTATGCGAGCAATTGCGCTTGATTCTTGAACCGACTCGAGCGACGCGTCTCATGGGGGACTTCCGGACCGGCAAGCGTTTGAACATGAAGAAGATCATACCATACATTGCCAGCAACTACACGAAGGATAAGATTTGGCTACGTCGCGTCCGACCAAGTCAGCGTGAGTACCAAGTTCTGATCGCCTTGGACGACTCGCGCTCGATGGCAGAAACACACTCCATCCATCTCGCCTTCCAGACCCTTGCGCTAGTATCTAAAGCGCTAAATCGGCTGGAAGTGGGTGACGTCGCTGTTGCTAGCTTCGGTGAACGTATGTATATGCTGCACAGATTTGAGGACGGCCCGTTCACAGAACAAGCTGGGACGAAAGTTCTCGAGACATTCAAGTTTGCACAGACCGCGACCGATGTACGCTCGTTGCTCGACTCAAGCGTTGAGGTACTTACTAAAGCGCGGGAACGTCGTATCTCGTCGTCGTCATCCGACCTTTGGCAGTTGGAGATCATCATATCTGACGGTATCTGCCAGGACCACGAAGAACTGCGAGCAATTCTGCGTAAGGCAGAAGAGGAACACATCCTTATCGTCTTTATCATAATAGACGCGCATCATAGTCAAGGGACCCAGCACTCAGCGGATGATACATCTCAGTCGCAAAACTCGATAGTTAATATGACACAAGCTATGTATCGGACAGTCAATGGTCGCCTCGAGTTACACATGCAACGCTACCTTGACTCGTTCCCCTTCGAATTCTTCGTGATTCTAAAGGATGTTGAGACGCTACCAGATGTATTGGCGGATACGCTTAGGCAGTTCTTCGAGAGAATCTCGGCATCCTAGTTATCGTTTTTTTTATATGTATAGGAAAGGCAATGTGTACAATATATGCCTAAATGTCCTCTTTCATTGACCTTTCTATCTCGCGTTGCCAATCTCTTGTGAAATCATCCAATGTCTGACCTGAGCTCATACTAAGCAGTTCAAACGGAACCATATTATGTACGTTCGCAGGCGAACTTCGTGTGGCGGCTTCATGCGACCCGGAATCGATCGTCTTCAAGACTGGCGTAGGATGCGAGTCGGTGCGAAGCATGAACAGCTCGTCATAGGTAAATAGCAAAGGGTCGGTACGAGGTGCATACGGGTTAAAGTCAACGATATGTCCAGATTCCAGATCTCGAGTTAAGATTAAGTCGAATGTATCTTCCTTGAGATATCAACATTGTCTCTCTCATATAGCAGAAGTCATCGTGACCTACAATCCTCTGTGGGCCAGATTCTTTGAATCTCCCGAATCCAAAATTTCTCTATTGTGTCCACTATCTTTTTGCATGTTTCTTGTTCATTCATATAAGGATAGAAGTTCTGGTCGCGCTGTGATATGCCTAAAGAATTTTATGTATTGCCTTTAGTAAACGTTCACCGTAAACATGAAGGAAAGACAAACCAAGTAATTTTTTTGAACGAACGAAGCATCTGAACTCTCGGCTCGGATCAACATGATACCATTTGCGAAGTACTAGCTCGAGTTCATATCGGGGCACTTCTCTCTCGGCATCGGAAGTGCATCCTTCGAACACTGATTCCTCCTCCACATCGTGTAAGACGAAGTCAGAAGATTTCAGCAGCATGTACACTTCCGACGGAGCAGAGCACTTTAGCGGAGAAGAGGGTGGAAGAATCCACGACGCGTCCTGTTTATTGTCGTCATCAACTTAGGCGCATTATCAGTCAGATTGGAAAAGTGCCTTTGGTGAGGAGAAATTAAGTTTGGGAAAGACAGCTCCATAGTCTTCAATGGCCTGTCTGATTTTGGCGTCGACTTCTGGGAAGGCAAACCGTTCCTGTGGCTCTTCATCATCCGAGTCATCGACGTCTTGATTTGCTTCTTCATCCCTTTGCAAGCAGGCATAAGTAGTCGTAGGAATATATTGTATGGACAGACACACACGTGCCGTCAGCTCCATCTGGAATGCGCACCCCATCTGCGAGCATGTACCTTCTGAAGTCTTCTCCGAGCGGCCTTATGATTGAGGACTTGATGCTAGCATGCTCAAAGCGAGGATACCAAGATGAGAATTGGAATGCAAGCACGTCGTTCCTAGAGAGACGAGGAGAGACCGGTTCCATTTTCATTTAAATGATGAGACGATGGTCAATGGGAAAGTGTAACAGCTTGTTATAGTATATACAAGCAGATCGACGGATCGACCGTAGATCCTCGCTATAAATAATGCAGTATGACATGATCTTCTCGCTCTTACATAATCTAACTCTTTGACAGTACAGTAGCAGATTTATCTTACTGTAAACAGCTCTAATACGCTCTCCGAAGTGTCTTTCTTGGTCTTCCGTCAGCACTCGACTCATAGGTGGAGAGCCCATGATTTTCGTTCAGCTATCTAGTCGACGCAGGCAATGGTTGACGTCCTCAATCTTCATTCCAGCTGATCCAAGTGATAATTGAAAGGGTTGCTCAGAGTCTCAGAAACGAGAATTGCTGGAAGAGCTCAGGGGGGCTACTCATCCCTTTCATGCTGGTCCCTTAAGATCTTGAATAGCATCAGTACTAGTGGCAGAGTCGACGAATTCTGATAGCTTTATGAAAGTTCCTCTGTTTCTTCATCGGCCTTTGTTGTTCTCCGCGTGATCCACTGGGTATCTTGATGAGCCATCTCCTCGATCGAAAATAATCCCGCTATTCCTACTGCGCGTAAACTCCAGGCATTTTCCAATACAATGGTCCCACGGATACCGACAATAAGAACCGAGAACCGAGAATCGAGATTGACGAATTGAAGAATGATCGGAAGAGGGAACAGGATGTGGTCGTCGTGCCGAGAAAGCTATGTGAAAAGAGACTCGCGCTCACTATGGCCTTGTCAGGGAACTTTCGTGTCTCGGAAGATCGGATTTTACTCGGATCTTGATATTGGACCGTTAATGATACAAGGGCGCGGGCGGGCGTTTATCGCGAACGGAGGTGGCGCTAGGCATCAACGCATTCTGCGAGTAAATCAATTCCAAATCCTGCAGCCCTTTGTGCAAAAACTGCCGTTCTTTTTTTTCTACCAGACTCACAAGCAATTGGGAACAAGTCTCTACACTCTGTGCCTGTCCTACCAGACGAGCTCTGGGAAGCTTGGCCAAAGAAGGTGGTGTACAGAGCTTGGAGTAAGCCGGATCTATCCCGCAGAGATGATAGATTACTATATAGGCAAGTAATGATGACCATCCTTTGGGGTACAGCGTCAGCCCAAGGCCCGGTCGAGGAAGCATTCTACATCAATCCATTTAGCTGCTATGCCTATCCTGGTGCGTCTGGATGAAATCTTCTTTGCATTTTTCCCTTTGAAAAGCTGGTAAATTCTCTCCATCGCCGCTTCACTTTGCATTCCGGAGACTGCAGAGTTGGGGCTAAGCGAATTCGTCCCAATTGATTCTATGCTTGAGATGAATTAGAATGGGCCGTGTGGACTCGAAAAAGGCAATGTGGGACTCGCGCCCAACTTGGTTTACTCTTCGGGAGATCTATTCAAGGATCGTCACTTTGACGGTACCGGTGATGATACCGGCGACTATGGGAAGAATCTCAGAGCTTTGGTGCGGACAGGTGCTTCATGCAATCCACACTTACACCCGGCAGCGACTGGTATTACATGTAGTAGTGAATGCATCGGAAGATCTCGTTTTCCCGGGCGCCGCTCGGGATTCATTTTGTATACGAGCACTGGTTAGCGAAGCCGGAACAGTTATCTAGAATCGTATACATGCACAGAATAACGCCGCACACCGCTGTACCCTGGTAACGAAATGAAGAAGCCGCTGATAGTCAATACGTACCAGCTCACTGCCATCGATAATGAATCCTGGTCTGAAACTTTGTCATGAAACCAATTTCGACCTTTTGTCGACCTTTTTTCTCCTAACTAGCCTGTCGGTCGGGATGGGCATCCAGAGCGGAGTCCCAAGGTCTTCGTAAGAACTTTAGATACTCCAGAATAGGGTGCAGAACAACAAGATACGGCTAACCGAGACCTGAACGACGTTTGCTTTCTGAAGAATCGATCACTACCATGCCACTGACCAGCCGAACTCTGTTCGTGGATAGATGAAAGACAAAAAGGGTATATCAAATCCTGTATTATCATTAAATCCCAAACCGTATCATGATCAACATGTAATAACGTGAATAAGTTAGCTCAGCTCTCCAAAATACCCATTTCCTTCCACTTTTCCCAGAGATCGCCGATACCAACTAAGCCCGTGGCCGAACTGCCTTTCACGTCCTTCGCTTCGAGCAATTCGTACTCCTTTCCAAAAGCGAGAAAATGTGCAAAAAGAGAGTTGAAATGTGGCTCGGAACGAAGGTGAAGAATATGAGTATAATGCGCATGGTAAATATGAGTAAAGACTCGAAGAAGCTGACGATAGATATGCTTTGCTGTGGACGGGAAGTTCTGAGGGAAGTCATGACCTAGACAACCAGATGTCACTTTTTGAGACAGACAAAAACCTACTGATCTCGCACCTGCTTTGGTAGGGAAGATGGTCTCGTCGTCCAGCATGTTCTGGACCCAAGTCATGACATAGTCTATGTATGTTGGCGCAGAAAGCTTTACTTGCTTGCGATTTTGATCGATCCACGTGTAATCGAGCCTATACGAGAGCCACGGCTATTGAATATTGTTGATTATAGTACGCAGGAAATAACGCTCACGTCGGACCGGCTGACATTGTTGGACATGTCTGAGCCGTGCAAGTCTCAGCGATGACACCATAGAAGGAGTTCAAGTTATTGTAGAAATCGAAAACTGTAGTCAATAAATTATCAGTACGGATCATGGGAGCCAAGATATAGTGTACGTTGGACATACTGTTTACTGCTACCCACTCCATAACGTCCACATATTTGGGAAGCATGACGATCGTTTTGAGGTTTCCCTTGACAAGAGCAGCCTCCACAAATGGACTACACAGATAAAGGGGCTTCTGGGCCATATTGTGAGGAGAAGGGGGGACGGGTGGAGGATTCAGACCGTCTGGCGGGAAAGTTGCAGAAGTCGGCGTTGGAGATCGCTTGGGTGCGCGAGGGGCCCGGTTGTCTTTCCTCCTGATCAATGCCGTTAGCTTTATGCTCAGGCTAATAATGCTGATAACAACTGACCCAAACGTATTGAAAAAAGACATCTTCCGGTATTTGCTTTGATGTGCTCTGCTGTGGAAGTAGCAGGCAAAGGCGCGTAGAATTCGACGCGACGAGTAGCTAAGCAGATTATGTAATAGCTAGGATCACGGGGCATTCAATTGATCACTTTTCACACGCGTGATGTCGTCTTCCTTCTTATAACAAACCAACTTGTTTGCAACTTGCTTTCCGACACTAATTCATCATTTCATTTTCTAACGCAATATGAAAGATAACGATTTCATCTAGGACTTGTCCAACTTCGTTTGACATAATGCGATGATACAAAGATTATATCGCTATAATTACTGGTGCTATTAAAACATCATTTACTGTATATGAAGCTAATATTATAAAACGATTAGGCAAGATGTCCGAGGCTAAGCTAAATGAATAAGGTAATCCATAATAACATCAACGATCTCTGCTCCACGATCAATAATCTGTGTACTCTATGCCTTGCATTCGAGTGCCTCAATTAGAGGTACGACCACGTTCTCTCGTCGCAATGATTCATCCTGAACTGAGGCAACAGCTTTCGGAAGAAGTGCAACTCGTCGAGTTTGCTGCACTTCAAGACTTTTGGTCCCGAAGTAGCGCCCACTCTCAAAGTGCCAGCAAACATTTCCCCGAGCCCAATTCGCGAGTCCGTCGAGATATTCTTCCGCTTGACGATCAATGTCTGCGCCCCAAGATGGCAACTGTTTGCGACCGTTCAGGAACTTCGCCTGTACCTGGGCATGGTATTCGGCAACCCATTCCATAGCTCTATCGAGGTCGAGGTTCAGCTCTCGCATGACGACAGTCAGGATGTTGTAACTGTCATCTCCAGTCGCTTGCTCTTTATTGTACGACGTTATGTCCTGAGGTCAACATGATATATCAGCGCCGAAGTCACTTGCTTCCGATGACGTGAACTCACATTGTCAAGAAGAATCAGCTCCGTGATATGCTCCGATAGCTTCACGATTGTGGGATGATAGATTACTTCATCCGGTAGATTCAGTCGGAACTCCAGAACAGCATAGGAAGGCCGAGTGCCGATGTTCTCGTGGCGGTGTTTAAGATAAGATGCGATGGAGTGATTCGTGTTGTTGTCGCGATCCTCTGCTTGTTGCACAAGAGACTCTAGGTACGCACTAAAGCTCTCTTTGAAATGACGTTGAGCGGTCGGAGTAGCAAGCTTGATCGCTGATTGCCAGTATCTGACAAGGATGTTTTCTTAGCAGGAGGACGCTGAGTACGGGACGGGACACTTACTGCCGCGTAATTTCTCCCAGAATAATCTCACCCTGGGGTCGTGGCTTATGAGGGTTTTTGAGGGCGTCGATCACGATATCAACCATTTCGCGGACCACGGGCTGAGGCTCAACGTCCGTGTACTCGTCAATGACGAAGAATAGGTTCATTAAATCGCAAGCGGAGCGAACATGCTCTGTTTATAGAGCGATCAGTGTCATGTTTATAGACATCCATATATTGTACTCACCCTTGGAAGCTTTGGGATAGGTGAGGGCTGCGAGCAAAGCTATACGTGGCGTCATTCATCATCCACTCGTACGCAGGGGATAGAGCGTAGACTCACCAAAGTTTCCCTTGTCGAAAGCATATTGTGACCGTGTGGAAAACGCCTTGAAGCTGTGGAACCAGGCGGTAGTCTCCGCTCGGACTTCCTCGTAGTAGGGGTTCATGACACGCGGCCAAGGCCAGTTTGCCATTGTGTCCGGGATGTAAAGAGTCTTGGATGAGCTTGACATGGCTGAAATGTGTCTTCTCTGGAGGGTTATGCTGGACTTGGGCACCAGCAGTCGTGCTTTAATACTCCAAGTCAGTGCAGGCAATTTCTTTAGAGTCCTTGTACTCCTTAGCGATTGTCTCGGACATGCCCTGTGCGAATGAAATGCAACAGATTACGCGGTCACACACCGTTTGTTCCGAGTGGCATTCCGCTGCGGCGAGCTGCAGGAGTTTGTCTCCTTGATATTAACGCATCATTCCGCAATCAAGTTGACGAATGTAAATGTGGTCACCCGCCGCGCCATAGCAGATGAAGAGCGCTCAGATCGCAGTACACACGCGCCCTTAGAAATGGACAGGCGCGCGCTTCTGCCATATCACCGGGAAGTCCACATTCTCAACAAGCTAATAGACTTTGTCGACAGTGCCTGATCCTCCCGATAGGCGGGGATCATCTCTACTGAATTACTCAGATCACTTGAAACTTTACGTCGCCACTGTTTGTGATGCTTGTTTTTTTTTTCCTTCTTACCAATTCACCTGTGGAACCAATAAGGTTTCCCAGTTTGCCCCGATATGACTAGGACTTCCACCTACCTACTCCTTAAGACCCTATCAGCTATGAGTCTGGATCCGTCTTGAGTAACTGATTGGATTGAAGTTCTGTGCTCCGTGACTCAATTTTGTTACGTGCGTCAAGACTGAAACCGGATTTTCAAATGTTTGATCACGGGTTGCACAAGGGAGAGCATCAGAAAGGAAAATACGACGAAAATTGAACATTACTGGTACAGGTCTCCATTCCATCGCAATTGCCCGCTCGAGAGACACCGATGCGAATCAATCCTCGAATTCGTAAATTATTGTATTTCATCAGGGGTCCATTCATCGAGTGGGCGAAATTTTCGAAAATTTATTTTGAGGCGTTGAGGGTCAAGCTATTACAAAGTCTCGGGATGTTTCAATGATCCACATTACGTGAGCATTGTCCTTTTCGGATGAACAGGAAGAACGAGAAAGGACAGGAAGTTCCAGGTTTGGTGGATTTACATGGCAGGGACATCATAGAGTAGAAGTCCAGTGCTTTCAGAAATTAGGCAGAGATGACTCGCTTCCCGTTGTAAAAAGCACAGGAAGTATCGACAGAATGCAGCAAACGGAAGTTGCGTCAATTCATAAATAATGACGTTACACGGAATTCGCGCTAGATAATTATTGGTTCTCCGCAACCATAAACACCGGAACATTCCGACTCCGTTAAAGTGTTGTTTTCCTAAACTACGTCGCATCTCCTGGTCCTTGAGACCGTTGCGTGTCCGTGAGTCATAAATTCCGCTCACGGAATTAAGGAGGAAGTTGACTACTGAGACATTCGGGGATGTCGCGGCCCCGATCGGGGATGACGTGGCTTATCTTCTATACATTAGGGTTAATATTCTCATTGTCTGCTCAACAGCGAGGAATACGAGTAGCGATGCGGGCGCTTTCCCGTCGAGGGCGTACCATTTCCTGAGAGCGCCTGTCCATCGAGTTTTCTTAATTTCTTGTCTTGGCGCTAGACAATACGCAATATAGACTCAACTTAGGCCAGAACGGGTCATCATACTTAGCAAATCTTTCCTAGCACATTTCAAATTCACACGGAGTTAGGACCGGCCACCGGATTGCTGGGTCACACTCATGGATGGTGGCGAGTAATACAAAGACAACAGTGCATAGTATTTTTCTGAATCGAGCTCCGTGTAAAACGCTCTAGTTGCAGTGCAGAATGATACACACAATCCAGGTTTTGACGGCGAGCAAGGAAAATATGAACGAGTCACCGTTTGAATGATGAGCCCATGGTTTGGCATGCAGCATCGCACCGCAATGTACGTACGCAACGAGAAGTCGGGCATAACGGCGATGCGCTTCTTTACATCTCATCAAAAGCTGTGTTGCCCCCTTCGGCATTCCAGACGGCCTCTTATTTCACCTTGAGTAACCTATCAGGGTTTATTTGCCGACAGAAGGTAGTATGGCTTCCTCAGTAAGTTAGTCATCCTCCGAAGCGAAGGAAGAATTTTTGCGAGTGTCATTGAGGAAACCAGTAGAAAAAATCATTGAAATAATCAAATAATATAACATAACAATTCTCTAGTCGTCCAGTACGGCACTAATAATGAGCCATTCGCAAACACGCTTTTCCTATGCCTGTCCCGCGACTTCACTCGAGGACTCGGAAGGATCTTGTTTAGTCAGATAAAAAGCCACAGCGTCCGAGAATCTCGGTTGCCGCGTTGTATGATTTTCCTCAGCACTCCAGGACTGCCTACGAGATCACTTACGTCTTCTGCATTCGCCGTTCTTCCGCCTGATATTATAAGCAAATCTCCCGCCCGACAATCAGTCGAATTTGCAGGAGGTCATATCCACATCACGGACATGGTTAGTACTGGACCATCATTTTCCGCGGTCCTTAAACATGCCGGTTTAATAACGTGAGACGTGAGATGCGGAAGACAGACGGATATAAGCCGATTCGTGAAGGTGAGTCCTTTCACTACGGCGGATGTGGCTGCAGACCATCATCCGAAGACCTTGACGAAAGCATACGTAAATGAAACTCATCAGTGTTCGGATAATTCCATCCCAATTTCCAAGAAGGCTATACAAATGGATTGTCCGCTCATCTAGATAGTCATTCGGCGGATAGACGCACCTCGGTGCAAGCACTCGCACCGATCTTCATTCCACCTTCGTGAAAGAACGGAAGATTCCGAGTATAAATTGTTCCTGGGGGTCAAGGCGGCCAAACGTCAGCCAGAAATACCAATATCCTATGTGAACTCAACCCACCAACATTATAGATTCTGATGGACGGAAATCAAAGACACGGCGACGGAATACCACATCACGCCTAACGTCGGATTATCCATCGTCCTTGAAAGCCGTCTTTTTTGACAACATGTCCATCCTTCTCGCATTGCTCCAACCAGTCTTCCACATCTATATCTTTATCACCAGACTTTAAGAACAGAGATTTTGCAAGCCAAGAAGCGGTGTCAGTGTCTGAATCGAGCGCATACTCGCGGTAGGCAGAACGCAGAATTGTCCACACCGTACTCCGAAGTCTGCGGCGCAGTTCGTCGACGGCAGAAAGAAGCGCAATCCGAGCATATCGCTGCCGCTTGGCGTCGTCACTCTCTTTGATCGCCGCAAGATAATGTATACCTCTTATTATCGTTTTCACTCGTTCTTCGCACGTCAGATTCGCGAATTTCGTATAATTACGGCAGTTGATTGAGATCCGAATAGAGGAAATCCATTCTAGCGCAACGTTATTCTTATCCTTGACACAGCAGAGGCTCTTCAGAAATTTCATCTGACGATGAAACATCATTTGAGAAGGGAACGTCTCAGTAAGACGGAAAACGGAAGAAGTGACCACTAGGGCTTCAAGTCTGCTCTGGTCAAATTCTCCAGCGCCACGAGGGTTCGACGGTTGTGCTGAGATTATATCCGGGAGATGCGCTAAAGATGAAGCCGCTTGAACCGGAGAGTTGAATGTAATGGCGAGGTAGAAGGACGTCTCGTATACTGTAAGTTTATCAGCCAAATCGCCATTCAAGATGCCGACTGGTCGAACCATCGAGAGCAAATCTATCTTTGCGATGAGAGGACAGAATGCCTTCCCTCAGCTTTCCTGGATTCTAGGTCAAAAATTTGACCGTACGAGAAAATCGGATGGTACTCACGGAGGAAAAGCAGAATGTTGCTTTCTCTCTCGGCCTGCGAACTGCTCTTGTCCGAGCGAGAAGGAAATTCTTTCCAGTGAGATTCAATCTGCGGGCAAATTGAAAAAAGAAATCAATCAAGAATGTTTCGCAGATGACGATAATCGATTTTACTCTTTCCGAGACCAATTTCCAATATTGTTCTTGAACATCTTTATCCTTCAGTCTATCGGAAGCAATTCGAAAATATGATCGAAAGTGTAGCATGGACTAAATGTACCTGTCGCCTTCTGCATTATCACCGCCGCTTCTGCTAATCGACGGCATAAGTTCAAGTTTGAAATCCTGCTT
The DNA here is from genome assembly GCA_037892935.1 of Phlebopus portentosus. Taxonomy (NCBI): domain Eukaryota; kingdom Fungi; phylum Basidiomycota; class Agaricomycetes; order Boletales; family Boletinellaceae; genus Phlebopus; species Phlebopus portentosus. Next base: position 863,770 of record JAYXKI010000014.1, read on the forward strand.
TGCGACTGTTGTCGATCGTCGTTGATTGGAAGTATCTCTGTCCCTGTCATCGTCTCTGAAGCTGACTTGGCTACGCCTTTGTCTTCGAGGCTGAGACGACGGAGCATTTCCCCGACTAGGTCTCCTGCCGGCCCTATTAAAAATCAGTGTCTCACAGCCAGAGATTGATTGTCGCTCGTACATCGTAGCGGAGATGGTGGTCGATGATCAAAGCACGTCTCACATATTCGACACTGGCAAGAAGAGAGATCGACGACTGATCGGCGCTATACTCTTTCACTCTCTTCCTAAAACCTCATCATGTCGAGCACGGTATTTCAAGCTGGTGCAGAGCGCATACCTGGTGGCGTGCACATCTTACTCATCGCAACAGGAAGCGTTGCATCTATTAAGGTGCCTTTGATCGTAGCCGACTTGCTCAAGGTCCGCCGTACTTCGGCTTGCGTTGTGAATACATAAGAAACATGCACCGGAATAGTACGAGAATGTCCGAGTTGAGGTCATCGCGACAGATGCATCGCTCACATTTTTTGAGAGGCGGGGGGTGGCGGAGGCGGGATCGCGCGTTTGGACAGACAAAGACGAGTGGAAGGCGCGTAGTGTGCTTGTATTCAGGGCGCTCATTCTGACTCTGTTCGCTAGGATGGATACAAAATTGGAGACCCGATTCTGCACATCGAGCTCAGACGATGGGCAGATGTTGTCCTCATTGCGCCTTGCTCGGCGAATACGCTAGCGAAGATGGCGGGTGGACTATGCGACAACCTTGCGGTACGTGCAGCATCTGCCCGGGATCAAACCAGCTCTCACATCTCTTGAAAGACCTCGGTACTGCGCGCGCTGGCTCCGACGACCCCGACCTACGTGTTCCCTGCGATGAACACGCTTATGTACGAGCACCCACTCACTACAGAGCATCTTCGGATCGTCAGAGATGTGCTTCACTACGAGGTTGTCGGACCTATTGGCAAGAATCTAGCATGCGGGGATATCGGTTTAGGAGCGATGACTGAATGGAAAGACATCGTTAATATCGTAGTGCGCAGATTTATGCTCATAGAAAAGTAATAACATAATTCATCTAAATTCTATGTACGATACGAGTGGAGATTCTAGTCACATTACGAGTATATGGCCTCCAATCTATTCATCTGTCTAATGCATCCCAAGCAGCAATTTCTTCCGAACTCTTTTTTCGTGCGAAGATATGGATATGTGCAAGACCTTTCACGCTTTGGAGTCTCTAATTAAAGCCCATCAGAGACCGCATCAAACAGTAATAGGACCTGGTCATACTCACAGGTGGGTTCACAAACCAACACGTCTCCCACTCCCGCTCGACCCATCTCTGCGCTATGAACTTCTGCACTTCTCCGCCAGACTGCCTGACAGCCTCCTCTTCTTCAGGCGATCCTTTCGGGCTGATTACGAGTTTGTCCATAGTGACGTCCCATTCACTCAGAGCACCCAGATTCCCGGGAAGAAGGGACGGATCAGGCGGGGCCTCTGTGGCGCCTGTGAAGCCCCAAAGGCCATCTTGAGCAAGACGTGCGGAAACCTTCTCGTGTAGGTCAGGTGCGAGAGTCGCGGCGATATGGGGCGTAATCAGCGAAGGTGGCGGAAGAATGGGGACTTTTGTCCAGATCAGCGAATGCTCGATGTCGAGAGGCACTGTTATGTGAAGTTAAGGCATTAGTCAGTTCCAAGTGGCCAGCGGAGTCAGAAACGCACCTGAATAAGGCCAGTCATTCTGTATGATGCTGACAAGACTTGGATGGATATCGGCGGTAAAGTATTCGGGCATCGGAACTGACTCATACATCTCTGGTTCTGGCTGGTCGTAGTTGAGCCCAGAGGGCAATAACGACAGACGGTCGGATCTTCCCCATTGTAGACGGTACTTGAGCAGGTAATCCACTAGATGAATGGTCTGAGTGACAGCCGTGGCGTGGCATTACTGGTCAGGTAGAACCTATCGAGCTCACCTACTGACCCATACTCCGCTCTTATCTTCTTTGTCCACTCAGCATACCTCAGTTGAAGCTTTTTGTCCCGCTTCAAGAGACCCAGATCACTTGACGCAGAAAACTGCGTGAGATGAACTGCTTCGACTTACTTGACATGCGTAGTACATACCCTGAGTTGATGAATAGCTTGAGTTGCCACCAAGTAAACTTGGGCGCATAGTAGACTCGAAGTTCGTCGCGCGTGGGCAGTCCTGAACCAAGAGGGACCTGTGCAACGGTCATTGCTGAGCAGGAGGAGGACAGGACGGGTACTGTTACCGTGGCGAAACAAAAGAAAATAAATAATAAATAATAAATTTGATCGATCAGAGTGCTGTGCCTTTCTCGTAACGTAACAATAGCATAGCACAGCCCATCGTGAGAATGGGAGCTCTCATCACATAACCTTCCTTACAAAATCTGGAATAATGAAATCATAATGCCTTATAATTATTTATTGTTGCCATAATTGTCATAACATACATAATCTATTACTGCTGTTTGCATAATTCCTTAGAATGGTAAACATCATGCAACTCAGCAAAAACTTGATTGAAATAGGATTTTCTCTATCAATATTGAGCCATTTCATCCAGTTAAACAATGCAAAATTAGAGAAGTTCATGATAGACACATTTACTACAAAGAAATCTATATATTTTACTCATATGAATTAGGAGCACAGGTTTAAAATAGGCTACTTATATTTTTTGTCATGATGTACATCTCCTTTTTCTTTTATTTTCAGTGTCACTACTTTTTCCTCTCTACTTCTCCACTTTATGGATCATGTGTCTACCCTTTTCTAACTAGCTATTACAAAAATTGTGGATACCTAATGCAGTGTGAAATTAGACACCTTACACACCAAATTATGCAGCCTAATCAAGAGTATTTCAAAAGGCTCTAGAGATAAAATAGTGGAGGTAATTCTTGCCCACTATTGCAGCAAGTGCCTGGGGAGGCAGCTGCAGAACATGTTCTAGAGGAACAAGATTGATAATATTATGAAGATGAACATAATGAGAGTGTTAGGACCAGCGTTCTCAGATGAGGTGAGTAGTCTGAGTGTACCGGAACAAGTCCCTGCTTCCTCCTTCTGACAATGTATAATTGGAGAATAGAGTAACAAAGGTCAGATGTACTACTAAGAAGTGAGCTATAGGCTTAAGCTTAACCTAGCAGTAGAGCAGAGGTTCAATCAAAGGAGTACAGTTATGATTGAGAGTACAAAATAATTTTGCTGAGGGACAACACTCCGCTCAGCTGGAGCCTTAAATAAACTTTCTACTGAATACTACTGACTACCAAATACTACTGACTATGCCTTGCCATTGGTCAGGACAACATGTTTCAGCAGGTGTCACCACCACTGCCTGTCACCTGTGTCGCCACCAAGTCCTAGCACCCAGTGTCACCACCGCTCCTAGGGACAGGTGGTATTACCAATTACTTTCTTCCATATTAGGCTGGCTTCTATATGCCTCCATTGCTCCAAAGCTTCTTCTGCACTTCTTTTGATCACTATTCCTATCACATGTTAATCCTATCTGAAAATCCTCCTACAAGAGACTTCTTTCATATGCCGAGATCTCACTTCTCTGATGCTCCATTTTCTCAGCCAAGCTTCTGCCACTAATCTTCCATCATGGGGCTGACTGTGATCTCAGGGTTTGGAATCGGCAGTCCCTGCCAATCTTCTGAGGTTAATTTCGGCAGCTGTGTGAAAGGATCCGCTCAAAAACTCGCATCAAGATCGACACGATTGGCAGATCAACAGGATCAGCATTCCAAACGCGACTAGTAACAGTCTAGCAGTCACTAGAGCCAAACTACTGTTAACGCGACCAAGGCAACGGTCACGGGCATCAACGGCAATATATGGGCGCCTGAGAAGCACGCCACAAGTACGTAACCCCGCGGACTACTTAACACCGCCGACCAGTAATTACCACCGCCGATTTACTACCGCCGACCGTCACCTTAACACCGCCGACCAAACTCCCGATCCGACCCGATCAAAAGAAGTCAAGAAGCGATCAAAACTACTAGAAACCCGAGAAGTCTAGAACACGACTACTAAAGCCTAACACCTAAAGTCTAAAGGCTAATCCGAGCCCAATGGAGACATCACTGGCATTCCAGCACTGTCAGACTTGTGCCCGAGCGTACATGGTCCTTTACGAGATATACTTCACAGTATGTCATGCTACAAGCGAAACACGTGACTGTCAAATCGAAGTCCAATGTCACACGCAAGAAGCGTTACATGCCAATCCACCAAACCCTATAATACCCAAGCGACATGAGGAACTCATTGTTACAACTCGAACCCCTCGAGCTGCAGACCCGATAACTTGGAGGATACTAGGATGGTACAAGCCAGAGCTGCATAACTCATGTCCAGCCTCTACAGTACAAGCGAACCTTTATTTACCAAGGAATGCAAACCTGGACACCAAGCAACTACAACTGGTACTCCAAAGAAGGATATGGCAATACATTCGCGATGTTAGACTCCCAGGCAAAGCATGGCTAGTCACTCGAACACAACTGCATCCCCCAGCAGAACTCATACAGTTCATGGTATGCATTGGACCATACTCTACACCAACCCGACATCTCAATACCGATGTGCGAGTTGTGCTTACACCCTTCGGACCACAAGATGAACAGCGAAGAGTTACATATCGAGCTGCCTACATTGCACCAAGAGCTACAATCCCACCTGGTGATGGAATCGACGTCATAGTGGAGCACTGACAGTGGAGCTTTCCATACTGGAGCAGCACCTCTATTGTCTCAGTCAGCAACCCCACAGAATTCCACCATAGTGGAGATACATTGGAGCAAAGTGGCGCTCAGTGGAGCAGAATGACGAAGGAAGTGATGTAATGGTGGAGCAAGGTGGAGCATGGTGGAGTAAAGTGGAGAGAAGATGAGTAAGAAATAGGACGGAAAATGGATTATCTAGAAAGCATAAATAGCGTTAGAAGTAGGCCCTCTTTCCCCCATCTTTCGATCCTCTTAACACATAGTGACAAGTGTCTTAACACACTGGTGATAGTGTCCTAACACAACTCACTGTGTGCTTTGTACTACTACGCCTCTTGGAAATCCCAATCTGCTCTTACTCTACCTTGTCTCTGAAAGCATCCCTTACCAGGACTGCAACTAGGAAGGATAGTAAGGGGACCGCGTGGTACAGCTAAACGTGGGTAGATAGATCACCTCTGCACGACATACCACTGCTTAGGCAAAAGGATCGAAACCGGTGTAACCCCGGACCTACACCTCTAACACTGTGTAAACTTGGCAGATACCCTTCTGTGCCTTGCTGCTATACTAATGTCAGTGTACTATAATCTAGTGCCTATTGTTAATCTAAACCATTGTCCTAGTTATTCCATCTCACACCATTCATCTACTATGATAACCCCTTCTTCTAACTGTTCCTATGCTTTTAGTATACATCCTATCACTTCTTTCATAAGATCTTTGATGTCGGATGATAGCCTATAGTATACTGGCCAATTAACTTCTACTATAGTGTTTTGGCACAAGGTCTGGTGACAATGCTGTTAGGCAGACAGCTCAGAGGCTGAGTTGAGGCAGGCTAATATAACAACAAACAAGTGTAGATGAGATAATCTCGAATATGTCATTCAGATCAAGATAGCTAAGATGAAACTTAAGTCTAGACTATCGAACACTAAGTCTGTTACGAAAATTGTGGATATACAATGCGGCGTAGTATCAGACACTTTACACACTGAATTATGCAGCCTAATCAAGAGCATTTCGAAAGGCTTCAAGGACAGGATAGTGGAGGCGATTCTTGCCCACAAGTATAGCAAGAACCTGGGGAGGTCACTGTGGAATATATTCAAGAGGAACCCGATCGATGATATTACGAGGACGAACGCGACGAAAGGGAGGACCCATACGATTTACAGCAAGGACTAGCTGGAATGCACATTGGACATACTCCTCCACCCGAGCGAAGCTACGTGCAGATGGAAGAACAGAACATCGCAAGATACGTGGAACTCCTGCAGAAGAGACAATATTGACATAGTGCAACCAAATGCTTTGTTCATGAAAGCCTGGTTTGTACAAATTGTTATTTGGCATATCAAAGGAGTTGGGTTCTTTCGGAGTGGCTCCTCAAGAACTTCGTGGAGCGCTTAGTAACTAGGGAAGGGGCCGATGTCAAGATTCGGCA